>PVHY01006765.1:0-72079 GCA_004024945.1 Uropsilus gracilis | reverse complement strand
TGTTTTCTTTTATGTATGTTATGGTTTCAGGTCCAAGTTTTAAATTCATTTTGAGTTAAATTTTGTGTATATAGTTTAGTAAAGACAGGTTTCATCCTTTTGCATGTAGCTGTTCAAGTTTACCAATACCATTTATTGAGGAGGTTTTCATTTTTCCATTTTATGGTAGTAAGGAATTACTTTAACATGTGTAAATATAACTGCTTTAGTTCTAAAATGTCATAAAATTAATGACACTAAATACTGGTTTTGATAATATGAGAGGCATGTGTTTTTAAATCAGTGGAAAGAAGATGGATGATCCAACAGGTGGTGTTGGGATGCACCATTACACCAGAAATAAGTTCACAATGGAGCATGTATTTAAACCTGGTTAATGAAATAAGAGCTATGGAAGAATTAAAAATTAAAAAGATAAACTGGTAGGTCACACTTTAAAGTATGAGACAAACCCAGAAGCAGAAAAAATATTATTGATGTATTTAAATAAAAGGAAATATAAGATTTCTGCAATGAAGTAAAAATTCTTCATAATCACAATCCAGATAATTGAAAAACATTGCAACTTACATCACAACTGATGCTTTCTCTAATATATAAAGAAAGATCCTCTTGTCTAATAAAAGAGCAACAAACCCATAAAAATGGGCAAAGACTATAGGATACTAGTTTATGGTAGAGAAAATAGAAGTGGCACAGTATAAATAGATGTTCAACTTCTAATAAGAAAATGCTAATTGAAACACTGGGATTTGTTCTTTATCTACTAAATTAGAAGACATAAAATTGTTCCAAGGCACACTGTTAGAAAATGCATGGGAAATAGATACACTATGGGTTTATGGTGGGAGTGCAAATGTTGTGGAGACCAGTTTGCCAATATGGATATGCATTACAAATGTATGTACCCTTTATCTTAAATATACTGCTTCTGGAATTTTATAGTACAGTTACAGTCATATAAGTATAAAATGGTTTATCTATGAGACCCTTCTCTACAATTAGATATAGAATATTGAAGTCTGCTAAGCGGGGAAGTAAATAAAATATTACAGCTGTGTACAATGGAGCATTACATAGCCATCAAAAGGTGGAATTGATCTTTATGTATTGAAAAGAAATGAGTTAAAAAATCAATTGTTAAGTAAAAGTAAAAATAAAAACCAAAAAACATGCAGAATAATTTATATAGTATGTTTCCACTTTAGAATCTGTTACATATAAAATACATTGTACTATAAATTCCTAGGGTTGATTTTTCTTTCTGTAGTGCAAGTGTCTGATTCAAGTTTGATGCTAATGTCCATCTCAATGGGGCATTTGTTCAAAGAAAGATAATTCAAATATACTTCAGCCTTAGATAAGAGCCAGACACCTCCTTCAACTGACACTCCTTTTATTTTATAGATCCTGGCTAATTAAGAGGAATGGTCAGAACTAACTTTTCTTCCTTCTTTTCTCTTTTGTACACTTTAAATCCCCTTCTCATATGATTTGAACATACTAATAAAGAGTAAGTCCAAGAAACACTAGACTCCCCTATCCCTCATCCTCAACCCAATAAAAGTAGCTCCCCAGGACTTTAAGTCTCTCTTCCCTCATTCCCATGACCTCACTCTGGCCCAGGTGTGCTAATGTATCTTACAGATTTTGAAAATAAGAAACCTCTATTCTTTCCCCACCATTTTCTGATAGTTATTATTGAAGGGCATCTCACAATCATAGTAAGAAGGGTCAGTCCAGACATATCAATAGACACAGACTGATATAAAACACATACACACATTTGTCTGTAAGTGTATAGAATATTTTCAAAGTTTATAAACAAAATCTCTGGGAGAATAAGAGGATTTCTGGGAGACAGATGGGAAAGATATCTGTTTCTCTCTGTTGTGTTTTGAGCCTTTAAAATTTTTATTATCAAGAGATGAATAAGTGGGGCATAAGATAGACTTTTAAATTCAGCTCCTGTCCCTGAACACACAACCCTGGGACAGGCCAGACCATGGGACAGGAACTGGAGGTTTTTATTGCGCTTTTCCCCTTATTTTGCTGTTTGCTCTTGGTTTACTCATAGGACATGGGACTATTGTATTTAATATCAGATTCAGAGTATGCTGCCTTTCTTACAGAAAAAGGTACTAGCATACAGAGAAAGGCTTTCTAGGCTAATGGGAACTTTTTCTTTCTTTTCTGATGATAGAAATGGAGCATCAAACCTTTTCTAACATTTATTTTAAAAATCAAGATAGCTGTTTTACATTACAAATGACTTGTTTTTAGTGTTGACTCTTCCTTTCTTCCTTCTCCTCCCTTCCCTCACTTCTTTTCTTTGTTCCTTCCTTTTTTGGAAGCAGCTAGTGTTGGAAGTTATGTTTGCCTATAATTGCAAAATCGCAGTTACCATTTTGTATCACAGGACTTCCCTCTACAAAGGTTCTGCACCAAACTTAAACAGCATTAGTACTGTGTCAACTGCTTTTAATGATTGGCAGAAAATCATGATATCAGTTGAGCTAGAAATTGAGAGCAACTGGATGTCAATAAAATAAATATTGGCAATAATTCCAAGAAAGTTACTTAAGGTTGGCAGGAGGTGGGATATTTTGGGGAACTATTTATTTTGTGTGTCAGCTTTTGGGGGTTGGTACTACTGAGTTAGAGGACTGAGGTGGAAATAGGGGAGACAGGATATTGGCTGGGTGTTAATTTTGAAGATCACACTTTCACTTGGAAGAATTAACTGTCTTCCTATGTAGGGCAAAGATTCTGTATTGAGCTCATGAGCGTAAAGATGCAATTTCTGACTCTGATTGGGCATCTCTGATGAAGAATTAGTCTCTCTCTTTCTCTCATCTCACAGATGGGAGTTGTCAGTAACCCTCCTGGGGATTCATGATTTTCTGAGGAACATTCACTATATGACTCATATTTATTCTGATTCTGTCACTTAGATGAGTCAAATTTTATGGAACATAATATAAACCTTTATTTCATTGAGTCTTTATTAAATATTTCATGTCTTTAAAGGAAATTTCATTTCCTTTAAAATGTTAGTAATTTTATGTAAAAATCTTGCCAGTAGAATTTGATTGGAAATTTACAATCTCTCCTTTTTCTCTTCCTTTACCCTTTTCCCAAAGTTGTTTTCAAGAAAATTACTACTGTAGTTGACAGTTGGTAATGTAAAACAATTTTCTGATATTTGCATAACTTGAGAATTATGCCAACACTTTTGTTTTCATAATTTGATCGAAAGATGACATATGAAAGAGGGAAATAAAATAGGTATTAGAGTTAATTTGATAGTGAAAAGGAAACCTGAGGTTGTCAAAACAAAACTATCTGTAGCTCTAGCAAAACAAAGTAATAACTGAATTAGACCTTTTACTGAAAGTATATATTTCTGAACCAACTCCTTTCTACAAATATAGATTTCTGACATTCAAATACTGAAGACTTTCAATACTCTGTCTACAGGGTCTGAAGTGTTAGCTTGGCTCAGAGCTGCCTGTTGGGTGGGACAGCACCAGACTGGCAGTTTGTTTTGTTTTCTATGCTTGAGTGGTTAGAAGATGTCCTGGTAGACCAATGGTCTTTGATGTAATTTACTGTTGCCAAGTATGAAGCTATTAGCCAACAGTGCAATTAATCATTTAACTTGAAACTGAATATAATTAATAGCATGATCTTGAACTTTTGAAATTTAGATTTACCACATCAAACTGCAGCATTATGAAAAATTGCCAAAAACATCACCAAACTGTTTTTTAACTTTTTTATGTTCAGACTTCATTTTTGAAGATGTGTGAAAGAATTGATGACTGAACATCCGCAGAAGCAATGCTAATTTTTGGTAGAGAAGAACTTTCCTTTTTATTGTGCCCTTAGGTGCCAGCCTCTTTGCTCTCTCTGTGATTGGACCATGTACCCTAGTGAGAATCACAGGGATTTTACATTTGGAACTACCAGTGGACAACTTTTGTGACCTATTCCCAAGTGGATTTCTATGTGTCTCAACATTGTAAACCCCCAATTAAAAAAAGTTCTTATTGAAGTACCATTATTTTACATCCTTGCTAGTGTTTTGACAGAATAGGACTTATCCTCTTCAGATATAGTTAGTGTAGCACTCCCCCCCATAGTCCATTGTGTTCTTCCTCCCACTCCTATGTTTTCACCCCTCATCTTCCCTTTCTGAAAGCCAAGTATCTCTGATCAGTTTTCAAGTTTGGTTTTTGTCTGACACTTTGTTGGTTTTTTAAAATTTCATGTGCAAACGATACCATCTATTATATTTCTTCTTAAGACTTATTTACTTAATATACCTTCTTCTAGTTCCATATACGTTGCTTCAAATGGCATGAATCTATCCTTTTGATCACTGAGTACTATTCTATTGCGCATATATACCACTTGTTCATGATTCATTCATCTGTTTTTAGCATATAGGTTGTTTCCATACTTTGTTGTAATAGTGCTGCTATAAACATAGAAATTAATTAGTGTCTTTGTATTAATTGGGTAGATACATAGAAATAGAATTGTTAGACTGTATGGATACATTTTTAGTCTTTAGAAAATCCTCCATACTGCTTTTCATAGGGACTGAGTGTCAGTCTACATTCCCACCGACAGTGTAGGACAGTATAAATGGACAATGTCTTCTTTGGAAACGTGTTTATTTAACTACATTGCTCATTTTTATTTATTTATTTTTTTTAGTTTTCTTTTTGTTAAGTTTTATGAGCTCTTTTTTTAGATGTGTAGCATGCAAGTATTTTCTCCTTTTCAATAAGGTGTCTTTTTTTTAAGCTACAGTCTCTTTTGCTGTTCAGAAACTTTTTTATTTTGATGTTGTGCCAGTTGTTTATATTCTTTTTAGTTTTTCTTGCTGCTGAGGATGAATTTGTAAAGATATCTCTGAGGTTTATATCTTAAAGTGTTTTACCTATGTTTTCTTCTATATATTTTATGATTTTAGGTCCTACATCCTTAGAAATCCCAAATTGTTTGCTTTCTTTTGTACTGCTCTTAACACTTTGAACAATTTTCAGAGTGATGATTGTCAACAAATTGTAGAAGATCTTAGAAATTAGGAGACTTAATTTATCCTATTTTCTCCTGTGTGAACCTCTTACCAGCCATCCTGAACACTATTTCTGATGATGTATGTTATGTGCAAGAGATAAGATAATGAAACTTTATATCTCTCTGCAGGTCTCTAGTTAATTTCTCATAGTTCTAAGCAATGGCTGGCTTTTTTTTTTTTTAATCCAAAAAGCTCACTCTGGTTGTGTTATCATTCAAAGGATAAGACCACAATGGTCAATGTTCATTGAAAGTTAACTATAAATATAGTTTTGTGGGAAGGCAGAAGAAAGTAAAGATCTACTTGAATGGAATAATTTCATTTGTAAGAAAATATAGCCCATGCATGGTGGTGCATGCCTGTAGGTGGCAGCCTAGGAAGCCATGACCAGGGCCAGGGATCATGGTTTGAGTCCTGCTGGGGGCACATAGCGAGACTTAGTTCCCCCAAAATAGCTGGGTGTGGTAGTGTGTGCCTGTAATCCTAGCTACCTGGGAAGCTGAGGCTGGGGATTGCTTGAGTCTGTGGTACCCTGGGCAACGTAAGCCTGAGGTTCCATGGACAAAAATAGTGAGACATAATCTCAAAAAAAAAAAAAAAAAGAGAGAATAGTTAATCTAACAGAAAAGAGTATAGGATGGAAGAAACAAAGTAAAAAAAATGAGCATGAGAATTTCTGTATTATATATATATATACATACATACACACATAATCTAGTCTTCATTCTTTAAAAAAGTCAAGTGTATGTATTTATTTATATTTATATCCATTCTGTGTATTCTTAGAAGGTACAGAGATCTGTGAGAGAAGAAGAATGAAGAATTTAAAGTGTAATTCTACTCAGGTTTTGGTTATAACCAACATAGTTAACTCAGAGGACTCTTGGCTCTACTGCATTTGACCATACCTGAATCTGTGAGTTACTACCGAGAATTGTAGATTTCAGGTGGGAACAGCTGATTTTCAGGTCAGGTTACTGAGGTTACTGCCTTTCTCTGGTTTCTGTAAAGAGAAGTGGTCATAAGTGTAGTGTTTTTATTCCAAATTAGCAGAGTTTTGAGAAACACACGATGATAATGGCATGCATAAATAGCATAAATAGAATTTCTCTGGACATATGCTTTGAAAAAAAAAAAAAAAGAAACCCTGCTATAATAAATTGGATAGAAGGGCTCATTTATATGGTGACGGACAGAATTATACTTTTAGTGGTATACTAATATAGTATATACATATGTTATATGTATATACATGTGATTTTTAATGATAAACTCCTGAATCTTATATGTTAAAATGCAGTGCTATTCAAAAACATATACATGTAATATTTGAAAAAAACATTTTCAAACAATTGGAAGATTGTTCATGGACAGCTTAATACATTTAAGCATTTTTGGTTTATTCTCACCAACTTTTAGAACTTTAAAACTTAATCATTAATATCCAAGTTTAATTTTTAATAGTCTCAGATTACTTGGCTGCTTGAGACCATGAATTCATCAGACCATTTTGGTAATGCTATTTTTTTATTACTTAGAAAATTCTGCTTTGAGATGGAAAGAAGCAACTGCAAAATTTTTGGCCAAAGGTAACACAATTCAAGTTGTAAGAATTACTTGATTTCTTCACTGTTCATCTTTTTGCACCAATGACAAGGACCTGCCAATATCAGTTTTCTCCTTTGCTTTTTTAATGTTCATGCTTGTGGAGAACATTGGTTAAAGAATGACTATCTGTGACTATTTTGCTTGAAAGGGCTTTTTCAATAACCCTCTGAATGATTCTTTTTTTCATGTGACTTCAAGGGAAAACTATTACTTATGAATTATGAATAGGGTAGTCAAAATTAACAATAGTGAAATTAGTGTAATCCAAGAATGATAGTATTATGTAGAAAGTAATTTCTTATGAGGAATTGCTTAGCCTAGGTCTGCAATGCTAAGCATATTTCTATTTTTGTTATTGTTATTAATTTACAGTTACTTTCATCTTGACTTCAAGTTGAAAACACTTGGGAAATAAAAAAAAAATCCAGATGATACGTCAAGCTAATTAAATCAAAATCTGTAAGAGTAAGATTATTATTTTTTAGTTTTCCAGATGATTCTAAAATGCAGATAAAGTTGAGAATACTAATTCATTAAACAACTAAATGAAGAGCAACCTGTTTAGCTCCCAATTCTAATGTTAACTCTGGACTCCTTCCTGAGCTACAACAAAGGTCATAATCTAGCTTCCACCTGCAGATCTTTTCCTTGCATCTCTGTTTCTACAGTGTTAATGGTGTTATGGTGCAGTTTCAGTTGGCCAGGGAGGTCTGCAAAACTTTTTGTTGAATTGCACATGCTGTTCCAATAGGTCTGGAATGATTCTACATTTCAAAGAAACTACAAGATCAGAGCCTTAGTGCTCTTTGTTCCAGTTACTTTATTCTTTACCATAATTTCTTGTTTATTTTTTTACACGCCAGTTAAATTGTACATTTGTTTTCTTGTTATAATCTGTCTCTTCCACTGAATACAAACTCCTTAAGATAATATTATTTCTTTTGTATCAATTGTATGCTTATTATACTGCCTGGCATTTAAAACATGCTAATTAAATATTGAATGAATACATGAATGGACAAACTCCATGAAATGACTGTCATGGGAGCTGATTCAAGCTGGAAGGAGTCTTTTCTGTAGATTGATGGAAATGCTGAGTTAATGAAAGGCAACAGAGTGAATAGATTAAAGCCAATTAAGGGCATGAGTGGGCAACAATTGGATAACAGAGCCTGTTAAGAGGAAAGAGAAAGGTTTTTAGGCAGAGTGGATAATATCAGGTTTTAGGAGTTTACTATTAAAAATCTGAGTTTTTATTTTACTGCAGGACTTTGCATATATCACCATATTTATATTCTGGGCAAATAATATCACCTGTTATGTTCAAATTCTTTGAAATTCCATAGACATTTTCAGAAGCTTACCATTAGCTCTCTTATTTAGACCTACCTCCCAACTTATATTCTCTCTTCGTTCCAACTCCTGGCTATGTTGTTAATCAAGCTATGTTCACCAAACACCACCTCTAATGTACTTTCTGTTGGCTTGCCCTCTTATTGAAATACTAGTTATTTTTCTGGATCAGCACAAATGCCACCTCCCACTTGAAGTCATACCTAAATCCTATTAGTATTACATTTCTTTTCTGCATGGCTTTATCTTTTCTATTACAATTCTTAACATGTTTTATACAATCACCAGTGTAACAACTCATAGGAGATTAAAATCTCATCATAGGAAGGTCCTACTCTTATTAAACTTTATGCCCTTCATGGTACATTATGGTGTTATTATATATAGTTGGGGCCCAATAAAGCTGATTGAAGTTATGTATAGCCAAAGAATGGCAGCATTTCAGATTAATCTATTTTAGATATCACTTTTCTCTATGGCTAATATAGAGTCATACAAATTGGATTTAACATGCCCTCTGAAATTAGAAAACTGGAGAATATATGAAATACCTATTTTCAGACATTAACTGACACAGGACTGTGACTCTTGAGAGAAGGGAAATAGATGAGAAAAGGCCTGTAGTTATTCCAGTGTGTGACTGTGGGAACATATTGTTAAGTATGTTATATGTTAATCCTAAGCAGTCCAAGAGACCGTAATCAGACCTAACAGAGACTGAGGCAGTTAGATATTAGAACTAAGCAGGAAAATGACAATAGAAGTTTCCATAGAATCCCCTTCTGTCTTTGCAGAATACTGATATGCAGGTGTTGGGTGTAACTCAGTGAAGGAGAGCAAAGAGTGAGCAGAGAGCTGTTAAACCATTGCCAGACTTCATACAGTGGGAGGTAGGTATTTGAGTTGTGATTTGAGCAGTGGGAGGTAGGTATTTGAGTTGTGACTCACCAAATGGAGACTCGTTGATGATCATTGGGGCCATGCCGTAGAAATTCCAGAAGGCCATACCTTCATAGTGTAGTAAACTGTCTATAGAGTAAGGACTCCCTTATATCTGCTGTAATAAAATTTAAGCAAATCTCATAAAGTTTAAAATACACTGCACTTAACTTCACTGACTGCCAGAACAAAGTCCAATATTCTCTAAAGGCAGATAATAAAAGACAAACTCTTAACAATGTAAAACTCAGAATGTCTGTGATCCAATAAAAATTGGTACATAAACTAAGAAGCAGGACAATGCAAGATAAAACCAGAAGAAAAATCCATCAATAGAAATGGACTTAGAGAGAGGAAATATGGAGATCAGATAGATTCAATGGAGGAGAGATGGGAATCGGCCATCTTGTAGAGTAAAGATGTGAGCCATGTGAGCTTGGCCATGTGGCCACCGGGGGCCTTGCAACCCTTGGCTGGCCTGGGCTAGCCGCATGTGTGCTAACGGCAGTTAAGAAGTTTGCAGATTTGAACTCTGTGTTGGAGTTTGTTTTGCTGAATTTGACTTGTGTCTGAAAGAGGCCGTGCAAAAGTTAGGCCTGAAAAGAAAGTAAACTTTTCTGGTTCAACACCATGGAGTTCCTGCTACCTGGAAGACAAGGAGAAGACAGCATGGAAGACAAGGAGAAGCAAGCCAAAGGAGCAGTCAAAGGAACATGCCTTCAAGCATTTGGAGATGAACTCTGACTGGACATTGACCATAAGGGTATCAAACTAGAAATCAACAATGAAAAAGAAGTAAGAAGAACACCTAACACTTGGAGACTGAACAACATGCTTCTAAAGAAAGAATGGGTAACTGAAGAAATTAAAGAAATTAAAACTTTGAAACAAACGACAAAGAAGACACAGCATTCAAAAATGTCTGGGAAGCAGCAAAAGCATATCTAAGAGGAAGGAAGGTTCACAGCAATACAGGCCCACATCAAAAACCAAGAAAATAACCAAAAAAAACCAACAACAAAAAACCCAAACTAATCTACCAACTGGAAAAATTAGAAAAAGAGCAACAGAAAAACACAAAATCCAGCAGAACACAAGAAATAACAAAAACAAAAGAAGAAATAAATAATCTAGAAGCCAAAAAGACTATCCAAAAGATTAACAAAACCAAAAGCTGGTTCTTTGAAAAAATAAACAAAATTGATAAGCCACTTGCAAAGCTCACAAAGGAGAGAGACAGTCCTAATAAACAGAATCACAAATGAAAGAGGAGAAATTACAACAGACACAAAAGAAATCCAAAGGATAATAAGAGATTACTATGAGCAACTATATGGAAATAAATACAACAACCTGGGAGATGGATAGATTCTTAGGAAGATAAACTCCCCAAAATTAAATAAAAAAGATATAGAAAACTTATATAATCCAATCACAAGCAGCAAAATTGAAGCTGTCATCAAAACTCTACCTAAAAACAAGAGCCCAGGACCTGATGGCTTTACAAATGAATTCTACCAGACATTCAAAGATGAAATAATGCCTGTGCTACTAAAGCTTTTCCAAAAAATTGAGAAAGAAGGAAAACTGCAAACACATTCTATGAAGTAAACATCACACTCATACCAAACCAAATAAGGACAGCACCAAGAAAAAAAACTATAGACCAATTACCTTAATGAACACAGATGCAAAAATCTTAAACAAAATCCTGGCAAATCGAATCCAATGATGCATTAAAAGCATCATTCATCATGACCAAGTGGGATTTATCCCAGGGGCACAAGGATGGTTCAACATCCGGAAATCAATTAACATAATCCACCACATCAACAAAGAGAAAAGCAAAAACCACATGATAATATCAATAGATGCAGAGAAAGCATTTGACAAAGTCCAGCATCCCATCCATAATAAAAGCCCTTGAAAAAATTAGGGATTAAAGGAACTTACCTCAACATAATAAAAGCTATCTAAGACAAACCTATGGCAAATATCATCCTAAATGGGGAAAAACTAAAAGCATTCCAATTGAGATCTGGAACTCGGCAAGGATGTCCACTCTCCCCACTACTCTTTAACATTGTACTGGAAGTTCTAGCTAGGGCGATAAGGCAAGAGAAAGACATAAAAGGAATACAAATAGGCAAAGCGGAACTGAAGCTATCATTATATGCTGATGACACGATTTTCTATATAGAAAACCCCAAAAAATCCACAGAAAGACTACTTGAAATAATAAACCAGTTCAGCAAGGTAGCTGGATACAAAACCAACACACAGAAGTCAGTGGCTTCCCTGTATGCAAAAAGTTAAATAGAAGAAAAAGAAATCAGAAAAATCATCCCATTTACCATCACACCAAAAATAATTAAATACTTGGGAATAAACCTAACAAAAAACATGCAAGAATTATACAAAGAAAAATTTAGAACACTCCCAAAAGAGATAGAAGAAGATGTAAGGAAATGGAAAGACATTCCCTGTTCATGGATTGGAAAAATTAATATTATCAAAATGACCATCTTACCAAAGGCAATCTATAGATTCAATGCAATCCCAATAAAAATCCCAATGACATTTTTTAAAGACATAGAACAAAAATTACTGAAATTCATATGGAATAACAAAAGACCTCGAGTATCCAAAAGCCTCCTGACCAGAAAAAAAAGAAAATGGAGGTATTACAATTTCAAATGTCAAACTATACTACAAAGCCATAATAATTAAAACAGCATGGTGTTGGTACAAAAACAGACAGTCAGACCAATGGAACAGAATTGAGTGCCCTGAAAAAAACCACACATATATAGTCAACTAATCTTTGACAAAGGAGTGAAAAACTTACCTTGGAACAAAGATAGCCTCTTCAATAAATGGTGCTGGAAAAATTGGACTAAGACATGCAAAAAAAATGGACCAAGAAAACTCCTTTACTCCATGTACAAAAATCAACTCAAAATGGATAAGAGACTTAGAGGTCAGACCTGAAACCATAGCATACATAGAGGAAAACTTGGGCAAAACTCTCCATGAATAACAGTTCAGAAATCCCTTTCTGGAAACATCTACAGCAGGCAAAAAAATGAAGGAAAACATAAACAGATGGGACTACATCAAACTAAAAAGTTTCTGTACAGCAAAAGAGACAACAGAAAAAACTAAAAGATGCCCAACCGAATGGGAAAAAATTTTTGCCCTCCACATGATTGACAAGAGTTTAATAACGAAGATCCACAAGGAACTCACACAGCTAAACAAAAAGCCCAATCAAAAAATGGGGAGAAGTACTGAAAAGACACTTTTCCAAAGAGGAAATACAAATGGCCAACAGGCACATGAGAAATTGCTCAATCATTAGTAATAAGGGAAATGCAAATCAAAACCACAATGAGATACCACCTTACACCAGTAAGAATGGCCTACATCCAAAGAACGGGCAACAAGAATTGCTGGCGAGGATGTGAAGAGAAAGGAACACTGCTAACTGCTGGTGGGAATGTAAACTAGTCCAACCACTATGGAAAGCTGTGTGGAGGATCCTCAAGTTAATGAAAATGGAATTACCATTTGACCCAGCAATTGCTCTCTTGGGAACCTACCCAAAAGGGACTTCAATGTGGGTACAAAGGGACACCTGTGCTTGGATGTTTACTGCAACACAATTTATACTTGCAAGGTCATGGAAGCAACCTAAATGCCCCCAAACAGATGACTGGATGAAATAAATGTGGTATATATATACACAATGGAATATTACTCATCAAGTAAAAATGACAAATTTGACGATTTTATAACAACATGGATGTACTTAGAAGAAATCATATTAGCAGAAACAAGTCATAAAGAAAAAGACAGAAACCAAATGGTTTCACTAATATATGGGATATAGTGAAAAAAATAAACAAAAGACTTGAGGAAAAGTCAAAACAAGCTAAGCACCAAACTGAAGTGCACAACTTTGAGCAGGAGGGAAAAGGTAGGGGGTGAATGTAGGGGAGGGTGGGGGGGTAAATCCCTGGGACTACAATGTTGTGAAATTTATATATATAAATAAAAAAATCATAGTCTAAATAAAAAAAAGACATGGACTTAGAGAAAAAACAAACATAAGAAGAGGAAGAAAAGTCAAATGGGGAGAGGGTGGGAATGGTCAGGGAGGGGAGGTGGGGAATACAAAGATGTGAAATATATTTATATATACACACACACACAAATAAATTATTTAAATAAAAAAGAGAAAAACAAAAGGACTTAGAAATGACAGAAATGGTAAAATTAACAGAATAAGACAGTTATAGAGTAATTAAAAAACATGAATATACTGAAAAAAGAAATTGAAAATAAAGGGAGAAATCTAGGCATGATATTTCTGTTTAAAGACATCTTATTCATTTTATTTAATATTTTATTGACTCATTAACACCAAACTCATGACTAGTGACACTATAGCTCATGCCAAAATGAAGCTTTATCTAATGAACATGTGCCCTGCAAGCTTCATCAGTCTTCTTGCTCTTAAGAACACTGACCAGGACTTTAGCACTATGTTCAGGAGCCATTTTGGACAGTGAAATCACCAAAAATAAAGAGCACAATAATTTAAAAAACATGATAATTGGTAGGTCACAACACAAAAAAGATATTTATATTCTGAGACCCCAGAGAGACACTGGGTAACTCAAATTTTTCACTGCTTTGCACATGTCCACTAATAGTCATGAAAGAAAAGAACTATGAGTGTTGATTTTAAAACTACAATGAATTTTAACAAGTTGACAAATTAACAAATATGGACTCCTTGAATAATGAGAACTGATTGCACAGGATTAATGATTATTAAATGACATTATATTTTATAACCAGAACTTAATATGGTTAACTATATGCTTATCTATGTTTAACTAAACCCTGTCTACTTAAAACCAAATCCTTCACCTCAGACAGTTCTGGTTTAATCTGCAGTGAGAAAGCACAGGGTGACAGCAACTGGAGAAACTGGGACTTGCCAACAAATCTAGAACCTTGCATGACAGCAAAGGACCTTTCACTGTCCAAGGGTGAAAAACACCAGTCTGAACTATGTCTCTCCCAAATGCTTACCACCCTGTTAGTGAAAATTCCTTTTGCTTCTCCATGTCATTTATAGCAGTTAAGATCATGTGATGCACAGAGAATTTTAATTTTGAGACAAAACTTCTACCTTAGGAGGGTCAAGAGCACAAGGAATTTGCTAAAGCTCACTTTGCACATCTCTTGAGACAGAACTATCAGTCAAACTGCAGAAGAGGATGCTGTTTGAGGCTGCCTAGGAAATTAAACCCAGACACAGAAGGACGAGGGAGTTTGACTTGGTGTAGGGTAAATGAGTTACCAGGGTTTTTGCACTTCCACCATTAGCCTCTATGACCAGCACTTGTGGTGTTGCACCCTCCCCGTGATGTATACACTTGGGCACAGAGGGTATGAACCTGCATATGTGGGCACAACTGGGCCTGGCTGGGAGTGAGGTGCTAAAAGGGCCTTATCATCCTGGAGGAGGGACGGAGAGAACACATAAAAACTTGAAAGAGAAACTTAGGTGGCTATTTTTTTGCTGTTTGTTCTTTAAAGTTCTAAAAAAGATAAATTTCAGGGCTCTGACATTCTTTGTCTGATACAACCAATGATGAATTGATCTGGGGTGGTTACCCTATACTGGAGTTCTGTCTGGGATCTCTTGCTGAAAATTAAAATGACTGCGACCTACAAAGTCTAAAATGATTTACTTTCTGGTCTTTTATTGAAAAAGGGTATGAGCCCTTGTTTTGTATTATGTGGCCAACAACTTGGCAGATGCATCCTTTATTAAGAAAAATGGTCAGAAAAAGTTTACAATCTTTTGCAATGGACAGCAGGATACATTTAAAGTTTCACCCTGGGGCTATGTTAAGTCTCCTGCTTTCTTTTTATAATCCAATCCAAAGGTATCTGGACTTCTTTGTCAAACATCACATTAACAATAGAGTAGCATTATGATGACTGAGGCAGATGAGTAAGAGAAGACTAGTATGCTGGAGACCTCTTAGAAGACATATGCACTACTAAAGTGTGAGAGAGAAACCCCCCAGGAATAGGTGGGTAGGGAGGACCCACGAAGGAGAAGCAGGCCAAGTCTGTATTCTCAGAAGGTTCAGTGGAGTCAGGGAGTGAAAACTCTCAAGATCACTTCCTCAGAAGCCCCATCCCATCTGAAAACCAGGATCTGAGGTTTTTCTAACTAGGGCTCTTTGTGGCGTAACAGATCTGCCTTCATTCTCCTGGAGCTCAGCACTCACACTATTAAGTCCTGGGGTTGGCTGCTGGCTTCCTCTGCCTTTGTGCTGCAGAAAATGATTTGTTCTGTATGTGACAAGGAGAACCGGGCTTTCAGCTGTTTCTTTTCTTTCTGCAGAGCACCAACAGCACTAATAGCCATCTAGTTCCGCTATCCTTATGGCTACTATTTTCTCCGTATGTCTAAAATGCTTTAGACATCTTGCCCGCTAGTCCTTCTCCCTGGCTCACAGCTGCTAAGAATTTTAACAGTTGAACCCCCAGTTTGCACCAGGTTTTATGTTCACCACCAGTCACTGGGTTTCACTGTGCACCAGGTGGTGCATGATCAGGCTCTAAAACCACATCTTGTCTTCCTGTTTCCTTGGCCCACTTCCAGGACCGGCATCATGGGTTGGGTTCTTTGGAAGCTGCAGTGGAGTTTGTGATGTAAATGTTTATTAGGGTTGATGCCTGTAGGGTAATGAATTATCAGGGCTTTTCATACCTTTCCACCATCAGCCCCTATGGCCAGCAGCTGTGGTATTGCACTCTCCCCATGATTGCACACACCTGGTCTCAGTGGGCATGCACATGTATGAGTGGGCTCACCTGGCCTGGGAGGCGATGATAAAGGGGCGGCACCATTTTGGGAGGAGAGCATGGAAAGGAGATAACGCAAAAGAGAAGGCCAGAGAGGGAGCATGCAGATTCCTGGGGAGCTGGCCTGCCACCCCTGC
Source organism: Uropsilus gracilis (assembly GCA_004024945.1). NCBI lineage: Eukaryota > Metazoa > Chordata > Mammalia > Eulipotyphla > Talpidae > Uropsilus > Uropsilus gracilis. The sequence continues at coordinate 56,053 of PVHY01006765.1, read as the reverse complement.
CCATGTCTGTCAGATATCCTGCTTGGTGTGCTTGTGTACCTGGTTCCCTGAGAGCACTGAAGAGCAGTAAAGTCCACCAAGGCCTCCAACATTCTTTAGCTGCTAGAACTGATGATGAACCTGCCTGGATTGGGATGTTGCAACACATCATCTGTGGAAAAAAATCAGGATGAGTAAAATTGCCTGGGTGGGGGTGAGAAGTCACCATGAAATTAGGACTCAACAAAGTCTCTCAGGGAGCTGCAGACTGAATGCTGCCTATCACAGCTACCCTGCAGCCAGAGTGGCTTCTATACTCCTGTCTGAATTAGTTACCAGAAGCTGGACGGCCTGGGAAGACTGGGGTCTCACGAGTAGAGACACAGTGGCTGAGGTGGGTCCCGAAGGGACAAACAACTGGGTTCTCTGTGCTGATTGCACTTCCCTTAGCGGGGCAGTACACCCTTCTTTGAAGAAGGATATGAATGGCTATTGTCTGTGTCTCCTACAAGACTGAATCGCTGTTATATTGCCTTTTTTTTTGGGGGGGGGGGTTTATTTTCACAAGGTCTTGCTTGAAGATTCAAAAAATGTGTTGATCAGTCTAAGTCCATTTGTGCATCCTGGTGGAACCCAGGGTTCCTGGTCCTTCCGTTCTGGGATGCTGGGCAACAGTGGTCAACTCAGGTTCTTGCATACAGTATTTGTCAGTAATCTCAGTCTCATAGAGGATGGCAGAAAGCCACCCTACTGCTGCTCTTTAGGTGCCAAAAGTAGACAACAAGACAAGACGCTCATAGTAGAGCAAACAGCAGGAGCATTTGCAAGATGAGAGCAGGTCCAGGGTCCTTTATGGGACCTAATGAGACTGATGGACACCATGCAAAATGGATATTGCAGCCCAGGACTGAGGGTCAAAGGCCCAGCGCATTTTGAGCAAGCAGTAAATACTGCAGCAAGAAACAAGCTAACCCACTTCCAGAGGGAACAGATAGTTTCCTTACAGTGACTCTTGGTCTGCGGCATCTGAAGTTAGAGGAGGCATGCGGCCTGATGTAGTAAGAACAAAGAGGATCCTCAGGTTCCAGGATGGTGGCCTCTCCCAACAGGAGGTGGTGACTGTGTTTATTGAATAAATAAAGGAACAGAATAGTGAGCTTTGTGTTGAGCAGGAGGTCTACATCAGATTCCACAGGGAGGCTTGGAGTGGAAAAATGGTGTCTGTTGTAGGTATAGCTTTAACTATGCAATTTAAACTGTAACTTGTTCTCAGTGTACTTGGGACCTCGAGGAGTGCTAGAAAGAAATATGGTTGTGTAGGAGGGTAGGACATTGGCAGATGAAATGCACATTTGCTGGGAAAATAGAGAAGCATTTGGGAAAGCAGGTTGATGAGCCTTAGAACTATTTGCAAAGCTGCTCGAAATTCCTATATAGTGCTGTGCTGTGATTGGCTATTAAGTTGCAGCTGTGTCTGTGGAACAAGATGCTGTCCAAGTTTTAAATAACCCATTGAAACGTAGAATTCTCCCTGGGATGGTAGATTAAAATTCATTTTAATTTTTTTTTTGTTCTTTGGGACATTTTCCTTTTAAAATGCACTTCCATTTGTACTGGAGAGAGTGAGAGATACTGAATAGAGTTTGTAAGGTAACCAAGGTAGGGACAGCCTTAAAGGAGTTTCTTGAGGTTAGAAATTAGTCATTTTCTCTTGTTAGCACTCTAAGTACCGCTTGAACTTTTTTTTTTACCAGAGAGATAAAATTGGATCAATAGTCAGTGCTCAAGACTAGAATGAATTATCCACTGAATAAAACCATAATTAAAGTGTCTCAAATCCACCCTTAAAACTAAAAAGCAGTAATTTACCTCAACAGAAAATGAAGCCTTCAAGATTCAGGGGAAAACCGAGGAAGATTGAATTGGATGTGCACATTCTGACCTTGACCTGCTTCAAGGCCTCTTTCTTCCTACTCTCTTGCCTTTTTCCTAAGGTCTAATTTAGACCAGAGGCATCTTCTCTGACCTCCGCTGCCCTCAGCACACCTATAGTGCTTATTATTTGTATCAGTGGTTCTCAGTTTTTGACCTGTACCAGAATCACCCAGAGAGTTTCCAAAACACATATTTTTGCCTCAGCAACCTGTCTACCTCCTGCGTTGAGTACATAGGAGACCTGGCGGTGGTGATCTTGCATTTCTAATAAGCCATGCTGCTGCTGTGCTCAGTGCTAGTGAAGACTCTTTGGTTTGTGTGCCCTGTTTTGCACTTGATTGCAAATGTCTCAGGACAGGTAACCTTCCCATACTGCTGCTGAAATGCTTGTGTGAATATTCCTTAACTGGCACATGCATTTTATCAATTCAGTATATGTTAGCTCCATTTACTACTCAACACTTACTTATTTGAATTTTAAATTCTTTGAAGAAAGGAGTCTTTAATCTGTGCAGCCATATACTTAAGATGTACTCAATAAATATTTGCTAAATCAATGACTAGGTTCTTGACTTTGGTCAAGGTTTTCTCCTAAGACCTCTAGATTATTATTTTGTTCTATTATTAATCCCTTCAACACTTCCTTATTTGAATTTAAAATTCTTTGAGAAAGAAGTCTTTAATCTGTGCTGCTGCATACTTAAGTAGCACTCAATAAATGTTTGCTAAATAAATGGATAGACAGGTTTTTGACTTTGGTCAAGGTTTTCTCTTAAGACCCCTGGATTCTTGCTTTGTTCTGTTATGAATACCTTCAGTTTTCTCAGATACAACCCAGTAGTGTAAAAATATTATTTATTGGTTCAATGTTTTTTTTTTTTTTTTTTTTTTTTTTGAGACCAGGTCTCCCTATTTTTGCCCACGGAACTGCAGGCTTACATTGCCAGGGGTACTATGGACTCTAGCAACCCCCAGCCTCAGCTTCCTAGGTAGCTGGGATTACAGGCGTACACCACCACGGCCAGCTATTTTTTGGGACTAGGTCTCTCTGTGTTGCCCCGAGTGGGACTCGAACCACGATTCCTAGCCCCGGCCACTTCATAGGCTGAAGCTTACAGGCACGAGCCACCATGCCTGGCTATTGGTTCAATGTTGTGGAAAGGACAGACAAATTAAAATATCTCACTTTGATATAGATTCCAATTGGCCAATAAAAGATATTTTTCCCATCCTGGGGCTCTTGTGTCACTAAGTGATATGGTCATGGGTATTCTGGCTGACATCTTTGCAGCCTCCTTGCTCTGGATTCTCTGGTTTGGTTGAAATGTTAGCATACAGTATGGTGTTTTTGTTTGTAGAAAGATATTTTTCTCTCGATCTTGACAGTTGCAGCAGGGCTCACAGTGCCGTATTGTTGCTCTGTCTTCAGTGGGACTTGATTCTTGCTAAAGTTTCTGGATTTGGGAATTTGGGGAGAGATCAGGAATCTTTTTCTCTTGTAGTTATCAAATATAGCAGCAGAATTCCCACTGGGCAGGCAGCCAGAACAGTGACAGTAAGTCACTACATATTTCAAGCACGCCTGAGCACTCTAATTTAAAACAACTCCTTAAAAAGTCAAATACTTTCAGAAATGTAAAAATTTTCCCTTAAGTGATCTTTCAAAAAATTAATATAACTAACTTTAATTGTTATGAATAAGTCCATGTCTATTTTGCCACCTAAGGTAGAGGGAGTCTCATTATATGTAATTATTATTAGGGTAACCCCCTTTTTGCTTAAAACTATTCCTGAGAAAACAGTGAAAGAATAGCGTTATGTGGTCAAATCGACTAGAATTTAGCTCTCAACTTTGCCATTGCATTAGTCCTGATCTGTTGAAAAGCAGATGCCAGGACATGATAAGTTATGCAGAAATTTATTGGGAGAGGGAGCAGGGTTCAATGGAGTAGATCACATGCATGTCAGGCGCTAACATCAAAGGAAGGGGAGGGTGGTATGGGAAATCTGGAAGTCACATGGAAAGAATTCATAGTCAACTTTATAGAGATTCTTCAAGTCACACTAGTGACCTCACTGGAATGAGTCCATATTAGGCCCCACTAAGTTTCTCTGCTGATCATCTGGGAGAAGCTGCCTGATACATGGCCTCAGAGGATCGTGATGGGTCCAGAGGACTGTAGCTGGGGCTGTCAGATATCTTTGTATCAGGAAATCTGAGAGGATCATTTCCTTGGCCATCACAGTCTCTAAAAACATTCTGTTTTTAAAACCCTGTGGATGTAGTATGAAGAAAATAACAATTCTCTGCCTTACCCTTACTAGGGATGGCTTTGAGTGGGTAGTTTAAAAATGGAGGTGAATTTCTTAGCCATCACTGCTTTGTGACATGTCCAAATGTGTCCTGCAATTATTAAATTACCTCCTATCTTTTTGTTTGCATTAAATGTGACATTTTTGTTTCTTGCAATTCAAGATCACTGACTCATCCATTAACTATAATTTTCAGTGTTTATCTAAGCTTTTTTTTTTGCTGCTTATTAAATGTAGGAATGTCAAATAAGAGAAGATATAAGAAAATAGATACCTGGAAAGTGTCCAACAATTTTTTTCCATTCAAAATTGATTTCATATTTCAACAGTAAATATCTCTTGAGATTTGAGTTTGAGTAAAATTATATTGTTATAAATGCTTATTTTTATAGACAGTATAACCCCACCATTTATTGCTATCAACTATGTGCCAAGTACAATTCTACAAAAGATAATCAGATATATTTTCCAGTCTTAGAAAGGATTTCTTTTTCCAAATTAACCCTATTGTCTAGAATAAAATTCAAAATTCTTTCCTTGTCAATAAAGGCAACTCATCATCTGACCCTGCCTTTCCTTTCTAGCCTTATTTATGATCCCTGTGCTTCACATTCTCAGGCTACCCACCCAGTCGAACCCACCTTCCCCTACCTGCATCAGGAGTCTTCTCATGATATTCCAACTCCCTCTTGCCTAGTGCCACTCAGGGCACTGCTGTTGGGATTTCCTTTGTCCTCATGGCAGACAGACATCCTCTACATGAGGTCTTTTGTGTCTATACCAGCCCCTAAGCTTTCTTACTTTCTCCTCTGTCTTTTCTAGGTCATTTCCTTTTTGAGCTTATGTCTCATGGGGCAGTTATATGCATCCATATTTGAACTTCTTCACTGGCAGAAATATAATTACAGTACAAAAAACCTCTTTAAAACTTTTACCCTAGTTCCTTTGCCAAGTTTTGGTCACATTTTTGTTTATTGTTACCTACCTTTCTATTTAAATACTAGTTTTTAATCCATTTGTGAATAAGTTGTAGAAATCCTACCACTTGTTCCTTGATATGTTCATTTTTATTTACTAATAACATTCTCTTCCATAACCATAGTATAGTTATAAGATCCAAAATTTTTAATATCTATGCAGGGTTTATGTATAGTTTAGTTTTTGCATTTGTCTTACTAGTTTCTATATAATTTTTAAAAAATATCTGGTTCAGGAGTACAAGGTAGAGTTTATTTAGTTTAATTTAGTTTTCATGACAAATGAGGCTCCATGGACAAAATGGCATTTTAAAAATTTAGTTTCTACTGGAATTCATGATACATGTTTTCTACTCTTACTACCAAATTATGATAGCAAAGAGTCTAATTGACCGAGACAAAGATGTTGTGTTTTCTGACCATTTATTTATCAATCAGAGGCTTTTTCAGAATTGAGGCCTAATGGCATCTTTCCTGCGTGGTGTTGAAACTGTTTGGAGGGTATGAGATGATGGCAGTCTGTTTCTCTTGCTTACATTTTCCAGAGGTTGCCAAGGTGGTAGACTCCTGTGAGACCCGACACAGCAGGGAACACTCACTCAGAAGTGGTGTGTGTGAAGCAATATTACTGATGTTAATTATTAATCATATTTATTATAAGAGTCCAAATTAATACAACTATCCATGCCTTACAATTGTGCATATCTTACAATTACAGAAACAGAATATTAGCCTTTCACTTACAAAAGTGTAAATACTGATTTTAGTCTTTAATGAGTTGAAAGACAAATTACCCAACAATACTGAATTGAGATGCTGAGGGAGAAGAGAGACCATGTCTTCTGTCTCTGCTTTACTTCTGAAACGTTAAATGTTTGAAAACTCTGAGGTTTTTTTTTTTTCATTTTAAATTAGTTTATGTTCAGGAAGATAGCTTATCCAGTTTGGCCCCAATTTCTAGCTCTGTGTCTACACAGTGCAAACTGGATAAATTATGCTTCAGGTTTGTTTCTTTTAGAGAACATATAGACAGACATCTTGTGAGAGTTTTTCTGTGGTAGACTTCCTGCATTCCAACTTCCTAGGTTGTCCTTTGTTTCCTTGAATTTTTCTCTTTCTTTACTAAGACTTAGTTGAGTGGTAACCTCCTCCATGAAGTTCACTGACCTTTCAACAGTATTAGTTCCCCTTTCCTTGCATCTCTAGAATTCCCTCAGTGTTATGTTTCCAACCCACTGTGTTGGAAAGTCCCTATTGCTGATCTGTAGAGCATAAGTGAATTTCATCTTCATCTTCTCCCAACAGACGCATTATGGTGATCAAGGCACATACAAATCCCTGACCAATCTCATGCTGACCTTCTAAGAGTACCTTCTAAGAATCAGCATGACTTAATTGGGAGGTTGCTAGTTCTAATTCTCTGTACCTTCCTTCTCTGTAATGAACTTAGGTTACTTCACTTTTCATTTGGGGAATTTGGCACTGCAGCTTTATTGCAGTTGAGAAGGCTTTCAGATTGCAAAGTAGAGGTGATGGTTAGGGGAGAATTGTTTCATTTGAAGCCTATTGGAAAGAAGAAACCTGGAGGGATCTGCAAATTCATCTTGTCAGTTCTGCTTCTCTTTGAATGATGGCTATTTTTCTTATTATCTAAGACCTCCGGGGACAGCAATTTCGGACAGCCATAGATAGAAACCTCTGCAGTGGCAGAGAGATGAAGCATGTGTCACAATTTAGAGACATAAAACTGGGTGTTCTGTGATACCCTGATGTAGAATATAGCTCTTCCAAGCCTGGCAGAATTTGGGCTAAAATGAAGTTCAGTCACAATAGAATGAAATTTATCTGGTTTTATAGACATATTCCCTGAACCTGCTGTTCTCTCCTTTCATCATATTAATTTAATTTATCTTGGCCCAGATCATTAGCCTTTCCCATACTTGCAAATTTTCTATTAGAACAGTGACTCATTTTATATACTATTCTGTTTTTCCACTATCTTCTACCCCTTAGTATCCTACCTCTATCTAATCTTAGCCTGTGATCATGAATGCTGTAACAGCTAATATATATGTAGGGGATGGTTTCCAAGAGCCAGGGTTATCCAGCTGCCATTAGAGCAAACTTTTGGCATCTTGTATTATGATGCACTGTATGTTCTAGCAAGTAAATTCAGTAATATGTCACCTACCCATTTTAAATACTAATAACAAATGAACTTCATCTCTAGTAACTATCACGGTAGTGGGAGTTGTAAGACAAAATGACCAGACTAAATTTGTTCTGTTTCTTAGTAACCACTAACATCTTTGCTCTATATTTATGTCTTAGTGATGTTGCTTTCTGACTGGGAGGCCAGATCTATTGTTAGTACAACACATGTGTGCCACACTGGTAATTTGTGTCCTAGGAGGTTTTAGTTTACAAAAATAGGCAAAATTCAACTTTTCACAGTCACTTCCTCTGTAATTAAACTAGCATATTTCTTAATAAAAGAATGAGTTTATGGTAAGAGGAATAATAGTTCCTTCAGAGAGACTGAATTTATATTCTTGAATCATTGCCATATATAATAAAAGACTTACTATTACTTGAAAGTCAGTTTGAACATGGGATATAACTAGATAGTGAAAATTGGATAAATTATTCTTCAGGTTCTTTTATTTTAGAGAACATATTGACTTTTTAAAGTTGATTCTGGGAAAAAGGAGTGAATGGAAGCATTTTGGCAGATGTTTCTCTTTTAAAAATGTACTTAGAAAAATGAATATCTTCCTCTGGAAGAGTAAGGAGACTTTTTTCAGCTTTTGTTTTTTAATCTCAGATACTATAGATTTAAAACATGCATATTTGTTTTCTTATGCTTAGTGTGTTCTTTACTGTGGACTCTAAATTAATAGCTGCTTGATTCTATTGCTGAGAAAATGTAATTCTCACTGCAAGTATTTAAAATCTCATCTGGAAAATAGTGTCAGAGGGGGGGTCCTTGTTTTTTTGATATGGGCCATCCTTACAAGTATGAAGTAATGACTCACTGTAGTTTTGATTTGCTTTTCCCAAATAGTATATGATCATGAGTGATTTTTCATGTGCCTGTTGACCACCTAAATGTCTTCTTTGTTTCATTTTCTTTCTTTAAAAAAAAATAATTTATTTTAGATTTGCATATATATGTGTATTTATATTTATATTACATTATTGCATTATTGTGTACCCGGGGGCTTTCCCACTTTGCTAACACCTGTTAACCATCCTAATCTTTTGTGCCCTTCACCTCTCCTGCCTTATTCCTCCTCGCTCTTATATCCCCCTGCCTTATTCGACCTCTCTTGCTCCATTGTTCAGTCCCATTGGTTGTTTTTATTTTTTCTTATTTGTTTGTTTTTCCCTATATTCATCATATAAGTGAGACCATCCTGTATTTCTCTTTTTTTGGTCTTATTTCTGCTAATCTGAGTCTTTCTAGTTTCATCTATGTTGCTGTGAATGACATGTGTTTGTCCTCCTTGATTGATGCATAGTATTCCATCATGTATGTATACCACATTTTTTTTAGTCAATCATGTATTTGGGGCATTTGTTTTGTTTCCAAATCTTGGCAATTGTAAACAGAGCTGCAATAAACATGCATGTACAGGTGTCCTTTTGAATGAGTATTTTCATGTCCTCTGGGTAGATTCCCAGTAGTGGGGTTCCCGGGTCAAAAGGTAATTCCACACAGTCCTCCACACAGTCTTCCATAGTGGCTGGACCAGTTTGCACTCTCACCAGCAGTGTAAGAGAGTTCCTTTTTTTCCACATCTGTGCTAACACTTGTTGTCTGTTTTATATATGGGCCATTCTTACTGGTGTAAAATGGTATCTCAGTGTGGTTTTAATTTGCATTTTCCTGATTATTAGTGATGAGGAGCATTTTTCCATATGCCTATTAGCCATCTATATCTCCTCTTTGGTGAAGTCTTTTTAGTTCTTCTCCCTATTTTTTGACTGGGTTTTTTGTTTTGTTTTTGTTGAACTGTAGGAGCTCTTTGTGGATCTTTGTAATCATACCCTTGTCACTTGTCTGGAGGGCAAAAATTTTCTCCCAGTCAGTTGGATTTCTTTTTGTTTTGTTGATTGTCTCTTTTTCTGTACAGACACTTTTTAGTTTGATATCGTCCCAGCTGTTTGTTTTCCTTCATTTTTTTGCCAGCCCTAGTTGTTTCCCAAAATGGATTTCTGTGGTGAAATGCATGAAGAAGGGTTTTGTCCATGTTTCCCTCTATGTATTTTATGGTTGCAAATCTCACTTCCAGGTCCTTTATCCATTTTGAGTTGATTTTTGTACAGGGTGTGAGGGTATTTTCCTGGTCCAGTTTTTACATGTCTTGATCCAGTTTTCCTAGCACCATTTACTGAAGAGGCTATCCTTGTTTCAGAGTATGTCTTTTGTCCCTTTGTCAAAGATTAGTTGACCATATAAGTGTGGTTTTATTTCTGGGTATTCGATTCTAATTCATTGGTCTGTTTGTCTGTTTTTTACCAGTATCATGCTGTTTTAAGTATTATGGCTTTGCAGTATAGTTTAGAAGTCTGGAATAGTAATACCTTCAGTCTCTCTTCTGTTTGTCAAAAGGGTTTTGGCTAATCGGGGTCTTCTGTTGTTCCATATGAATTCCAGTAATTTTTGCTCTGTCTCTTTAAATTATGTCATTGGGATCTTTATTGGAATTCTCCAATTTAATGGTAGTATGGCCATTTTGATAATGTTGATTCTTCCCATCCATGAACAGGGAATTTTTTCCATTTTTTAGCATCATCCTCTATTGTTTTAAGAATGTTTATAGTTTTCACTTACTTCTTTGTTAGGTTTATTCCCAAGTATTTGATTTTCTTTGGTGTAATAGTAAATGGGGTGTTTTTTTAAATTTCTTCATCTTCTGATTGATTCTTTGCATATATGAATAGTGTTGATTTTTATGTGTTAATTTTGTATCCAGCTACCTTAATGAATTGGTTTATTACATTAATTAGCTTTTCTGCCAATTTTTCTGGGTTCTACATAGAGTACCATGTCATCTGCGTATAATGATAGATTTATTTCTTCTTTCCCTATTTGGATTCCTTTTATTTCTTTCTGTTGGCTTATTGCCACATTTATTTCATCCAGTCATCTGTTTGGGGGCATTTAGGTTGCTTCCATGACCTTGCAAGTATAAATTGTGTTGCAGTAAACATCCAAGCACAGGTGTCCCTTTGTACCCACATTGAGGTCTCTTTTGGGTAGATTCCCAAGAGAGCAATTGCTGGGTTAAATGGTAATTCCATTTTCATTAGCTTGAGGGTCCTCCACACAGCTTTCTATAGTGGTTGGACTAGTTTACATTCCCACCAGCAGTGTAGTAGTGTTCCTTTCTCTCCACATCCTCGCCAGCAATTATTGTTGTCTGTTCTTTGGATGTGGGCCATTCTTACTGGTGTAAGGTGGTATCTCATTGTGGTTTTGATTTGCATTTCTCTTATTACTAGCGAAGTTGAGCAGTTTTTCATGTGCCTGTTGGCCATTTGTATTTCCTCTTTGGAAAAGTGTCTTTTTAGTTCTTCCCATTTTTTGATTGGGCTTTTTGTTTAGTTGTGTGAGTACCTTGTGGATCTTCGTTATTAAACCCTTGTCACTCATGTGGAGGGCAAAGATTTTTTTCCCATTCGGTTGGGCATCTTTTAGTTTTTTCTGTTGTCTCTTTTGCTGTACAGAAGCATTTCAGTTTGATGTAGTCCCATCTGTTTATGTTTTCCTTCATTTTTTTGCAATCTGTAGATGTTTCCAGAAATGGATTTCTGAACTGTAGTTCATAGAGAGTTTTGCCCAAGTTTTCCTCTATGTATGCTATGGTTTCAGGTCTGACCTCTAAGTCTCTTATCCATTTTGAGTTTATTTTTGTACATGGAGTAAGGGAGATTTCTTGGTCCATTTTTTTGCATGTCTTAGTCCAATTTTCCCAGCACCATTTATTGAAGAGGCTATCCTTGTTTGAAGGTAAGTTTTTCACACCTTTATCGAAGATTAGTTGACTATATATGTGTGGTTTTTTTCAGGGCACTCAATTCTGTTCCATTGGTCTGACTGTCTGTTTTTGTACCAATACCATGCTGTTTTAATTATTATGGCTTTGTAGTATAGTTTGACATTTGAAATTGTAATACCTCCATTTTCTTTTTTTTTCTGGTCAGGAGGCTTTTGGATACTCGAGGTCTTTTGTTATTCCATATGAATTTCAGTAATTTTTGTTCTATCTCTTTAAAAAATGTCATTGGGATTGCATTGAATCTATAGATTGCCTTTGGTAAGATGGTCATTTTGATAATATTAATTCTTCCAATCCAAGAACAGGGAATGTCTTTCCATTTCCTTACATCTTCTTCTATCTCTCTTAGGAGTGTTTTAAAATTTTCTTTGTATAATTCTTTCACGTTTTTTGTTAGGTTTATTCCAAAGTATTTAATTTTTTTTTTGGTGCGATGGTAAATGGGATGGTTTTTCTGATTTCTTCTTCTTCTATTTGACTTTTTGCATATAGGAAAGCTACCGACTTCTGTGTGTTGATTTTGTATTCAGCTACCTTACCAAACTGGTTTATTATTTCAAGTAATCTTTCTGTGGATTTTTTGGGGTCATCTATATAGAGAATCATATCATCTGCATATAATGATAGCTTCAGTTCGTCTTTGCCTATTTGTATTCCTTTTATGCCTTTCTCTTGCCTTATTGCCCTAGCTAGAACTTCCAGTACAATGTTAAAGAGTAGTGGGGAGAGTGAGCATCCTTGCCTGGTTTCAGATCTCAGCTGGAATGCTTTTAGTTTTTTCCCATTTAGGATGATATTTGCTGTAGGTTTGTCATAGATGGCTTTTATTATGTTGAGGTAAGTTCCTTTATTACCCAGTTTTTCAAGGGCTTTTATCATGAATGGATGCTGGACTTTGTCAAATGCTTTCTCTGCATCTATTGATATTATCATGTGGTTTTTGTTTTTCTCTTTGTTGATGTGGTGGATCATGTTAATTGATTTCCGGATGTTGAACCATCCTTGTGCCCCTGGGATAAATCCCACTTGGTCATGATGAATGATGCTTTTAATGCATCATTGGATTCGATTTGCCAGGATTTTGTTTAAGATTTTTGCATCTGTGTTCATTAAGGATATTGGTCTATAGTTTTCTTTCTTGGTGTTTCCTTATTTGGTTTTGGTATGAGTGTGATGTTTGCTTCTTAGAATGTGTTTGCAGTTTTCCTTCTTTCTCAATATTTTGGAAAAGCTTTAGTAGCGCGGGCATTATTTCTTCTTTGACTGTCTGGTAGAATTCATTTGTAAAGCCATCAGGTCCTGGGCTCTTGTTTTTAGGTACAGTTTTGATGACTGCTTCAATTTTACTGCTTGTGATTGGATTATTTAAGCTCTCTATATCTTATTTGTTTAATTTTGGGGAGTTTATCTTTCTAAGAATCTATCCATCTTATCCAGGTTGTTGTATTTATTTCCATATAGTTGTTCATAGTAATCTCTTATTATCCTTTGGATTTCTTTTGTGTCTGTTGTAATTTCTCCTCTTTCATCTGTGATTCTGTTTATTAGGATTTTCTCTTCTTTCCTTTGTGAGCTTTGCAAGGGGCTTATCAATTTTGTTTATTTTTTCAAAGAACCAGCTTTTGGTTTTGTTAATCTTTTGGATAGTCTTTTTGGCTTCTAGATTATTGATTTCTTCTTTTGTTTTTGTTATTTCTTGTCTTCTGCTGGATTTTGCATTTTTCTTTTGCTCTTTTTCTAATTTTTCCAGTTGGTAGATTAGTTTGTTTTTTATTTTGGTTATTTTCTTGGTTTTTGATGTGCGCCTGTATTGCTATGAACCTTCCTCTTAGATATGCTTTTGCTGTATCCCAGACATTTTGGAATGCTGTGCCATCTTTGTCGTTTGTTTCAAAATAAGTTTTAATTTCTTCTTCAATTTCTTCAGTTACCCATTCTTTCTTTAGAAGCATATTGTTCAGTCTCCAAGCATTAGGCGTTCTTCTTACTTCCTTTTCATTGTTGATTCTAGTTTGATGCCCTTGTGGTCTGAAAAAAAGGTAGGTATTATTTTAATCTTTGTGTATTTATTCATGTTTGCCTTGTGGCCTAGTATATGATCAATTGTAGAGAAGGATCCATGTGCATTTGAGAAGAAGGTGTATTCTGTTTCTTGTGGGTGTAGCATCCTGTAGATGTCTATTAGGTCCATTTTGTCTAGGTCTTCTTTTAAGGCTTTTGTGTCCTTTTGTACCTTTTGTTTTTTTTTTGTGTTTGTTGAGAGTGGGGTGTTCAAATCTCCTACTATATATGTGTTTTCATTTATATTTGTTTTCAGCTCTCTTAGTAGCTGTCTTATAAATCTTGGTGCTCCCTCGTTTAGTGAATATATATTAATAATTAAGTCTTTTTGGTTGATTGACCCTTGAACCATTAGGTAGTGGCCATCTTTATCCTTTGTTACTTTTTTAATTTTGAAATCTGCTTTGTCTGATATAAGGATGGCTACCCCCTGCCTTTTTTGGGGTCCATTTGCTTGTAGAATTGTTTTCCATCCTTTTACCTTCAATCTATGCTTGTCTTTCAGGATCAGATGTGTTTCTTGGAGGCAACAGAATGTTGGGTTCTGTCTTTTAATCCAGTCTGCAACTCCATGTCTTTTGATTGATGAGTTTAACCCATTGACATTTAGAGTAACTATTGATGTTTGAGGGTCCAACAATGGGTCCCTGGTGGTCATTTGGGGTTCTGTTTTAGTTTGTCTGTCTTTCTTTCTTTCTTTCTTTCTTTCTTTCTTTCTTTCTTTCTTTCTTTCTTTCTTTCTTTCTTTCTTTCTTTCTTTCTTTCTTTCTTTCTTTCTTTCTTTCTAATTGTTCATTCCTTTTATTCTTCTGCAGGTTTTGTTCTTAGGGCTTCTTTCAGGATTTCTTGGAGAGGAAGTTTGGTGGTGGCAAATTTCTGTAGGCTTTGTTTGTCTGAGAAGATTCTGGTTTTTCCTTCATAAAGGAAGGACAGCTTTGCTGGGTAGAGTATTCTTGGTTGACACTTTTTGTCTTGGAGTATTTTGAAGATGTGACGCCATTCTCTCCTTGCCTGGAGTGTCTCCTCTGAGAAATCTGAGGTAAGTCTGATCGGTTTTCCTTTGTAGATTAACTGTTTCCTCTCTCTTGTTATTCTCATAATTTTTTCTTTATATTTAGCTTTTGTAAGTTTTACTATGATGTGTCTTTCTTCTTTCATTAAAGTAGTTTGGTGTCCTTTTTGATTCCTGTATGTCTATTTTCATTTCTTCAGATTTGGGAAAATTTCCTCCATTATTTCATTGAAGAGCCTTTCATATCCTATGTCTTTCTCTTCCCCTTCTGGTATTCCAATTATTCTTATATTTGTTTTCTTTAGGGTATCTGACAGATCTCTGATTTTTTCTTCTGTTTTCTTACTCTGCTTTTCTCTCTTTCTCTTTCTTCGTTCTCTCTACTTCTGTATCTTCTAGTGTGCTGATTCTTTCTTCTATTTCTTCTAATCTGCTTTCTTGGCTCTTCCCTGCATTCTTGAGTTCTTCTATTTCTCATTTTATGCATTGCATCTCCTGTAGTTTCTTATTTAGTGTTTCAATTTCATTTTTCTGTATGTTGATGATGTTGCCCATTTTACTGCATTCTTGTTTACAGTTTTCTACTACTTCTCTTAATTTGTTGAAAGCTTCTTCCCTTTTGCTTTCTCCTTTCCCCCCCTCTTCCTTGGACTCTTTGAGTGCTTTCATCACTTTGATTCTGAATTCTTTGTCTGACATATGGAGCATTTCTTCCATGTCATCCAAGTTGGTTTCTTCAGATTGTTTATCCTTTGGTGGGGAGTTATTTTTCTTAGGGCTTGCTTGAGTATTTATGTTCTTCCTCCTTCCTGTGTTTTCCTTTCGGATCTGCTGTACATATTGGGTGACTACTGCTCTAGTATTAGGCATGTTGAATGAAGTCTATATAGTTGTGGTTAACTTTGCCTATCTGCTTCTGGTAGTGAGTATCCTTGTTTTATGAGTTTGGGCTTTTGGTTTTTTGGGCTTTTGGGTGGCAGCTGTTGACCATCAGGATAGCTGTCCCAGCCCCAGCAGCTAGGAAGGCACCCCCAGTTCAAGCTCACTCAGTTCAACCCTAACCTGGCTGGCCAGGCTTCTTTCAGTTGCAAATTGCAGTCCTCCACCTTTCTCCCAGGACCATTTCCTTGGCAACCAGGTGCTGCCTCAGGGGGCAGTCAGGGAGGAGACCTCACCTGACTTACATGAAGATCTCACCCAGCTGCTGGTGCAGTGGCCGAGGGAGTTGAAGTTCCCTGTCGCTGGTGACACTCAGTTGCCGTGAGCCTCAGCCCACACAAGCTGGGCTTTGGGGTGGCAGCTGTTGACCATCAGGATAGCTGTCCCAGCCCCAGCGGCTGGGAAGGCACCCCCAGTTCAAGCGCACTCAGTTCCTGATTTGCTTTCCTGAACTTTTTTTGAATTTCTTTATGATGGCAATTTTTGAGCCCCCCATCTTATAGAAATGTACAATATTCTGTAACTTTGTGATTGGATTTTAGTGTTTTCCTTATTTGTGGTGTCATAATTCCTTTTAAGTTTTAGGCTTCTATGTGCTGTGTTATTGTCTGCCCATTTTACTGTTTCTGATTTTAGAAAGTTTAGCTACTTTTGACTTTCTAGCATGTGGTCTATGGTTTTTATGTTATTTGGATATTTGACTTTTCTGGGTTCTGTAAGTCTGAGATCTGATCTTGAAACTGCTGAGTCAGGGGGTGGGGAGGCTCTTGGAATGATTAAGTTCCAGGTGTGAATGCTCTGGAGTGGTAAATTCATCTTTGTGTCACTGCCAAAAGCTCTCAACTCTGGGTTACAGACTCAAGACTGCTGTCTGCATATTCTCAGTGAGCCTCAAAGTCCTGAGGGGTGGGTATTGAGGAATGCATCCAAGTACCATGTCCTTTGTTCTTTCACTGAGTACCTAACCCAATGAGCTCACCCAATCTCTCTGTATATTTTCTCTTCCTTCACTGGTATGTGTATATTGTTCAGTTCTCACCTCCCAGTGCTGCCACCAGTTTATATGGCAGCAACCATCCCCCAACCACAGACTCTAAATCTCTGCACTTATTGATTTATAAAATATGACTCTCCTCTATGTTCCTTCTGGCACACTTTGTCTCTGGTGTTCAGGTGGTGTTCCAGTTTTACCCCAAGTCACAGAACTCTCTTGATACAGTGATTTACATGCTTCTATGCAGGGTGATTTACATGCTTCTATGCAGGGTGAAACAAGGAAACCTCTGATATCACATTCTAATTGAGGTCTTTAATGTGAGTAAATATTTGTTTTTATTGATGATTGAGTTCAGGAGATCAAAAAGATAGCATCCCTTATTCACAGTTTATTTAGCAAGTATTTGTGGGAAGGCTTTCCATGTTTAGCTTCACACTAGGAAGTGATGGGCACAATTCTACCTGCCAAAAGAAGCAGTTTAAATAGAGATCTGGTATGTGAGTGTTCTAGTGAGTCTTTCCATGGTAAAAGCAAGTGGTAGTTTTCTATGCCTGCAGGTTGTTTTGAATTCTTCCATTCAAAAGGTGGAGCCTAGTTTTCTCTCATGTAGATATAAATGTGAACTAAACTTGTGGTTCACTTCTAGGAAATAACATGTGGTGAATGTGATTTCCTAATTTGAGTATATGCAATAAAAAGTATACAGCTGATAAATGGAACTAAACTTTGGATAGAAGTCCTGAATTTCTTATCCACATTACATTCTTGTTAAATAGATATATCTTTTAATCTGATTGAATTTCTATGATCTTGTTAAATAATGCTAGAGTATAAAAATTGGTTAGTTCATATTTGGAGATTGGGGAGAAAATAACAATTTAGTATAGGTGTGGTTAAGGTTCTTTTAACAAGCAATGCAAACCTTATACACAAGAGCAAGGACACGTGTGGGTGTTGGTGATTGTGGCTTTTTATTTTTTTTATTTTTATTTTTTTGTGGAGAAAGTCTGTTCAAAATTCTGAGGTCTAAATAGTTTTCAAAGAGGAAGAAATGTGTCAGTGTCAGAGGCTGACAGCTGAGACCAGGCAGGATCCATAACTCTTAAAAAAAAAAAAAATCTTCATTTTACTATCTTATTTAGCTTCAAAATACTAAAAACAAAACTAACATAACAAATGTCCAAAGAGCAAAGAGCAGCTTCTCCATTCCCCCAATATTTACCATAAAAAACATTCCTTAAATGTTACCAACAATATATGGGTAAACCCCCCTGCCTGCCATTATCTCACAAAAACTAATGTTCTACGCAAATTTTACTACCTTAGCTATTAGTCTTCCCTAGTTAATTAGTCGTAAAACATTCTCTTAGCCACTTTCTCCTCCTCCCCCGCCTAAACCCTATAAAAGGCCTAGTAATTTACCTTAAATTTACTACCAGTCATGCTTCTAATAGCCCACAGTCTTTAACTGTCAATCTCTCTTGCTCATCCTTTCTCACAAACCTGCACCTGACTCTTTACATGTCAGGTCAGAGAAATTTGTGGATTTATAATTCATTGCGATACTACAATTATCTGTCATATATATTTGCTTGAATCAAAGTCTGGCTTCATGATACATTAATTTCCCCAGTATTTATTGGTTATATGTGTTGGTGACATTGCGTCCTGCAATTTCTTATGCCTTTGCATCAACAGTGAAATACTGGGGCAGGAGTTGAGACACAGCTATGAGATGAAGTCCTCATGGATTATAATCCCAATGAGTTAACCAGGACCTATGTAGAACAGGCTACTTACTGGTGACAGCTAAGTCCTGAGGAAATATGAAAAATATTGGTTGAGTTGTCTGATACACAAATTTAATAAAATCAGTATTCCTTGCTCAACAATTGGTTCCACAGAGACTTCAAAATGGGTGTGAAACTATATATACCCATGGTGGATATTTTAATTTTAGAATTTATTTATTTTAATTTTCTTATCTTTGTTCATATTTATATAGTACTTGGTTTCCCCCATAGTTTTCTTGCTACCCTATCACCTGCAAACCATCCCCATAGTTCCTAGTGTTCTTCCCTCCCCTGTTTTGACACTTTTACTCCCCCCTCCCCTGTTGTATGCCTCAGATCTACGGTGAACTTGTTTGTCTTTTCCTTGACCCTTTGTTTGGTTTCTCCATATTATACACTTAAGTGAAAGCATCTGAAGTTTATCTTTTTCCTTCTGATTTATTTCACTTAGCTCCATCCATGTTGTTACACATAGCATGAGTTGTTTTTTGATTACTGAGTAATATTCCATTTTGTAAATATACCGGTTTTTTAATCCATTCATGTGTTTTAGGGTATTTGGGTTGTTTCCATATTTTGATTATTGTAAATAGTTCTTTAATAAACAGAAGGGGAGGCTTCCTTTTGAATTGGTGTTTTTGTGTTCTTTGGGTAGATTCTCAGGAGTAGAATTGCTGGGTCATATGGTATTTCCATGTTAAGTGTTCTGAGGAAACTCCATACAGTTTTTCATAGTGATTGGACCAGTTTGCATTTCCATCAGCAGTGTGACAGTGTTCCTTTTTCTCTAAATCCTTTCTAGAATTTGTTTTTCCATTTCTTAAATGTGGGTCATTCTTGCAGGTGTCAGGCTTTGATATGCTTTTGTCTGATATCTAGTGATTTTGAACAGTTTTTTATATTCCTTTTGGCCATTTGAGCATTTTTGGAGAAGTGTCTTTTAGTTCTTCTGCCCATTTTTTTGAGACTAGATTACAGTGACTATTTCAAAAAACTGCTTTGTCAACCACCTGTATTAGAATCATCTTAGGGGGGAGGAGATCCATTAAAAATACAGACTTCCAGTTCCCCCCTCAGATCTATTGATTAAAAATTTCTGTGGATAAGTACAAAAAAGGGCATATGTCATGCAACCATGCCAGATCAGGCAGGTTCACTGTCGATTTGGGCAAATGGAAGAAGATTGTTAGAGCTTTTATAATAGCCAACGTGCCTTTATTTTGAGAGACTAGACACCATACATATTGTCAGGCAGGCAAAAAGAGACTAAATGAGAGAGGTAGCACAGTAAATAAATACTTACCTCGTAGCTCCTTTTACCCTGATTGGTGCCCATAATCACACACTAGATACACTGTTGTAAATACAAGGCCCACCTATTGCTTGCTAGCTTCTAAGGTTATGGGCTCTCCTTTGTGTAGAAGGTGAAAAACAAACTGAGTTTAACCCATTTTTCTTACAGCATATTTGACAAGTAGCCCAGGCTGCTCTTAAGTGTATTAAACTTTTAAGAACCACACACACAAAAAAAGATAGGCTATTAGATTCTATTGAAGTTAACACTGCTGATTCTTGTATTACACATTTAAAAACAGTATATATCAGATCAGCCACTGAAGTAATTTCCATATAAAGTAATTTATCTGCCAGCCTCCATTTATTTCAAAAATCTTGACAGGTTATTACAATTTAATTCATTGACTATATTTTGCTTAAAATGCCATGTATGGAAGCTACTTTGGATACATTTAACATTATTTGCAATGAGAGCACTATAAAAATCCACTTCTGTTGTCACTCATTATTTTATGAATTTGATCTCATAGGACATTACCCAGACAACCAATGAAGAGCTTTTTTATAAAGAAAAATGCTATTATATAACTCTGTAGGTTTAAACATGGAGCACAAAGGGTCCTTGAGTTAAGTCTGCACAGTCCTAAATTTTTTAGAGACGGAATTAACTTGTTCATTGGTTTAAAAAAATATTGTAGATGTATGACAACTTTCTTACTGCTGTTACATAAGGGAAAGTTGATTCCTTTAAGAAGTTTACATATTTAATGTAAGGGTCATTCTTAACTTTCTCTGTACCTTGGTTAAGTGCTCTAAGGTTCAGAATCAGAGTTAAATGTTTCCTTTGATCTACTTGAATTTTTCTGGAATTCAAAACCAGTGAGAACAAATCTTAAGATGGTGTTATGAACATAGTTGAAATCAATTTTCACTTATTATAAATTCTAGGTAAATTGTAATAATAACTATAGCTATGATATGATAATGGCTTAGAGTTAAAAAGCCAATAAGAAAAGGAATATGTATGTAAGAAAACATGTAGGCAGATATCACTGAAGAAGAATAGACATTTGTTGAATAATATTGTTCCATGGAAGAAGTTACCCCAGAATTGGTTTGATGGTGACATTGACTGTTATCTTGGAATATCCAGATATCCAGGAATTCAGGGGGTACCAGTGGGTACAGTTTGTATTGAGACTTATATGTAACCACAAAAGATGCCCAAAAGCAAAAAAAATCTTCACAATAAGAAACAGTTATGGTGTCACACTTCTAGATTTCAAACTATGAGATAAAGTAATCTGAGTAGTATGGTGTTGGAATAAAAGACATGTAGACCAATGGGATAGAATTGAGAGTCCAGAAATAAACCCACACTTTTATGGACAGTTAGTCTAGGATAAAGGAGTCATGAGTATACACTGGAAAAGCAAGTCTATTAAACAAATAAGGATGACCCGTATCAAAAAACACCAGAAACAGATCTTGGCAAAGATATGGAGAAAAAGGAACACTTTGCACTGTTGGTAGTAATGGAAACACCTCCAATCCCCATGGAAAACAGTATGGAGTTTTCCTTAAGATATTAAGAAATGGTTTACTATGTGATCTAGCAACCCCTCTCCAATATATCTTCCTGAAGAATGCAAAACTACTAATTCAGATTGATATTTGCAGTCCTCTGTAATTCAATGTTATCTAAGTGAAAAAAGTGTTGGTATATGTACATAATAGAGTGGCACTCAGCTATAAAAAAAAAGAGAAAAACTTATTAGTCATGAAAACATAAAACTAGAGGAAATTATGCTATGAAGTAAGTCAGAAAGAGAAAGAAAAATATCAGATTATTTCACTTATTTGTTGACTTAAAGAAACAAAGCAAAGGTGCATACTGAAACAAACCCTTGAAATTTGAATGCAGAACTGAGACTACCAGCAATGTCAGGGGTGTTTGGTGTTTAAGAGATTGCGGGGTTCTTGGGGAAGATGGGGGAATCTGGAAAGGGGAGCCACTGCACTATGGTGGTGGATATGCTATGGTAGCATAAATTTGAACTGATGTGGACCTATACTCTTGAAGTATATATATAGGTATGTAAACTAACAATACCTCAGTAAAATAATTAGCTAAAATTTAAAAATTAAAGTTATTTTTAGACCACTTGAGATACAGGACAAAGCTGTTTCATTTGCCATCAGTATGGAAGGTGGCTAAGAATACACAGAAAATCCTGTTCTTTAAGGAGTTCCTGATGTTCTAATGGAAGATAGACACCTGGGGAGAAAAACCTTCTACTCTAAAGGTCATGCCACTAAAAATCCTTGGTATGTCCTGTGGCATATGAGTGTCATTTTAGTGGTTCTATAATTGCTGCTTTTTTGAGATGGTAAAATAATATACTGGGTACAGAAATAAGCGCATATACTTGAATAGACTTAAAAAAACATTTCACTGAAAGCCTCAGATTTGGGGAAAAAAAACCACCCAAGAAGTAAAAATATAAATTAGATAGTTCTTAAGTGTATATGTATATATATTTCCTTCCTTCCTTCCTTCCTTCCTTCCTTCCTTCCTTCCTTCCTTCCTTCCTTCCTTCCTTCCTTCCTTCCTTCCTTCCTTCCTTCCTTCCTCTTTCTCTTTCTTTCTGACTAGATCTCACTGTTTTTGCTGGTGGAACCACAGGCTCTTGTTGCCCGGGGTACCACAGACTCAAGCAATCTCCAGCCTCAGCTTCCCAGGTAGGTGGGATTACAGGTGCGCACCACCACGCCCAGCTATTTTTTTGGATCTAGGTCTCGCTATGGGCCCCAGGTGGGACTCAAACTGCGATCCCTAACCCCGCCGCTTCATAGGCTGAAGCTTACATACACGAGTCACCGTGCCCAGCCTTGTATATATATTTCTTTATGTTTTGAAATTCTTTGCAAACTATTGAATAGTTTGTTAAGATTCACTGAAAAAGTATATACCATTTGCTGAAATTCTAACTTAGATGTGAAATTAGAGGATATGCTTCAGGCAAAAACCTCATTAATTTTTCATGTTTTCTACTTTGAAATCAGCAAAACCGTTTATGAATGAGGGGCAGAAGAAGAAAGATGAACTTCTGCTTTATTTCATTTAATCTGCCACTCAGACATTATAACTTATAAGGCAGGGAAAAACTACTTAGTTTTTGATAATTTAAATTCCTGACATAATTGTTTTGCCAGTTCATGAATTTCATCACCTTTCTCATTCTTTTGTGACTTGCAGCTCTAAGAAATCACTTCAAAAATAGTTGAATAATATGATTAACCTATAAAACACTCATTTTGATAATTTTTATATAATTAAAAATTTCATAGTACTATGTAAAAATGAATGCCAACAAAATATTTTTGAAATAGTTAATTTTTTTAACTTATATAAAGGATAAGCAACATATATCTGAGTGACTGTTAAGAAAAAACAGATTTATAAAGTGGAAAAGCAGCTATTTCCTCTACTAAATAATTTCATTCTATACTTCTGAATTCATTGATTGATTATACACAATGAAATTAAGAATGCTACATGAGGAGTGCTGAATTCTAGTATGGATTCCTTGATGTGTTTAGTTTTGTGTTGGCAAATGATATAAAGAAAATGCAATATTTTTTGTGAGAATAAAGTAGCCATTTTAGTCATATATGTTCATATTCATAAAAGGGAAGATTACTCATGAATGCACCACTGGAGAAAAAAAATTAGCTGTTAATATTTTGTTGTCTATTATTCTAGTGTTATGTAGAGAACCATTTCATCATGTGGATTTAACTCAGTAGGGTATAATCAGGAAAAGGCATTACTTTACCTTAATGCTTCAAATGTGTTATGTTATTTCTTTCTTCCCTGTCATTGATAATAACTCTGGCATTAATGATAATTTTTACAGTCTCTCTCACATATCTTATAGGCTGTGGAGGGAGTATTTATATCACTGAAATTGGCAACTCCTACATAGTTTTGTCTTGTCCTGCTTTCTAAGCAGGACCCCCTTCCCTGACCAATTATTGCTTTAGGTAAACCAAGCTTAAGTCATCCATTACATGATGTTCTCTTAGTCCTGGGGATTGGTTCAGAGATTGTTTAATAAATGTGATACTTGAAAAATTTGTTGGGAATTATTAGGGCATAAGAAATCTCCCTCTCTCTCTTCTCTCTCACTATCTCACTATATGACTACAGAGACTGAACTTGCTAAATTATCTCATAATGCAAAGCCATCTTGAAGAAGTTCACATGGGATAATGATAATCTCAAGAGGAGATAGTGAGCTGAAGTCCTTAATAAATCATACCTAAGAACTGTGCTACATTTGAATTTTAAGTCATGCAGACCAGTATTTCTTGTTCAGTGTTTTAACCAGTTTGAGATTTCTGTTCAAACTACTGAAAACATCCAGACTGGTTTATGTGTGACTTAAACAGATGGTAATTGGATACTAGCTTATTTCTTCTTGCTGAACTGTCCTGAGTTTAGTAAAATCACAAGCATTGTGGAACTCCACAGCTATTTTATGGAAATGAAGACATAATTTCTGAGGAAATTTGCAGACATTTGAGGAATATGAATTATGCATTAAATTTCTGTAATAGTCTTTCAAGTGCAAACCTCAGGATGTGATGAATTCTCAAGAATCTGTCCTATTAGTTTGACCTGGTTTTGAGGATACTTGATTGAACTGAAGAATAATTATACCTTCCAAAGTGATAAAGAATCTCCACAATACTGAAGATAGTAATTAATTCCAGAACTGTTATAAGATGCATATAATTTTATGAAAATATTTTCTTTTTTATGAAAGTGTTTGTATACATGTTAAATACAAGTTAAGATACAAGTGAAGAGCTTTTGTTTATGAGATATTGTCTGGAGTCAAATTAGACATATGTTTATTGAACAGATCTAATATTTTTGAGGAACAGCTTATTTTTGTTAATACCACTAGTTTCATTGAATTGATCAATATTATGCTGCATTGTGAATGAATGAATATGATAAATTTTTGTGTATTTTTTATATTCATACTTCAATTTAGTCATCATTATTGTTATCATTAAACAATTAACAGAACTGCAAATACTTGGTTTTCTCATTAGGTGATTCATTGTTAAAAACTCTTTAATGCTCCTATGCTAAAATACTTATGTGCATGTACATATAACATGAATGTTTTATTTTTACTTTTCATTAGACCCAGTTAATTTTCTTTGATTATGTTTAATTCTGGAAATATTGAAGAGAACTATCTGTCCTTTTAAATCTCTCTCCTAGATAAAGAGCCCCAATCTTTAATCCTAAATCCATGAGTCATATATTTTTTGGATCTTGTCAACTTAGTGAAGTCCTTCTTAAAAAGAATGTCTCAATCTTAACAGAAGTCCAAAAGAAGTGGGCAATGGCAGAATTAGCACTAATGAATGCATGGAGCAATATTAATAATTCTGTGACTGGGAAATTTCCTGCTTACATAATTTAAGATATTATTTGGAAAATTGCAACCAAGTCTGTGGTTCATGGGATAATTTTTGAGGAATGAGCCTTTGAAAGGAAGAAACCTGAATTTTGCTATGGCATTTCTCAAAATTTAAAGAAATTCTTCATTGTTTAAATTATTCATAGACTTTTGTTTTTTTAGTTGAACTCCTAAATGGTATTATTGTTGACCTAAAACACCTCTATTACAAAAGACTTTTTCTTAAATAGGTCAGAGTATTCAACTAAAAAGGCTACTTTGAAGTGTTTGTCATTTGAATTTTTGTATTATGAGCTTGATTTGGTCACAAGTAAGTTCCTGGCCAACACATTCTAAAACTGCATATTCACTCTCTCACCCCACCATGTATACTATTTTTAATATCTCATTTTACATCTTTATATTTTTTTATTTTGCTGTTTTGTCAGGGTAAGTTCTATTTTGTTTTCCATTTCACTTGTTCATCATCTTTGTACAGTTGCTTGTTGGACCCCTCTATTTTTTTTTTTTTAATTCTTCTAATTGTATTCCTCAGTTCTGTGACTTGTATCTGGAGTTTCCTCAATTCTTCCATCATTCTGATATCTATGAGAATCATGATAACCATTTATTTAAATTCTTTCTCAGAAGAATATCTCTACTTCTTTAGAGTCTTTTTCCAGAGTTTTGTTTCGATTTTTCTGTTTGGGTCATGTTTCTGGTTCTCTGTGTTTACCTCCATACTTTAGGCAATGGCACTATTTCTTTTAGTTCTGAGGGTTTAATCTTATGTGGTGATGACTGAAAACTTTAGAAATATATTCTTTCATCACAGGTGAAGGATTATATTTTCTCATTTAATTCTTGCAATGATCATTTGAAATAAATACTATTATCATTCCCTCATGAACTGATGAATAATCCAAGGTACAGAGAGGTTGAGTAACTTGCTCAGGATCATGCAGCTAAGTGTGTGCTGAATGTAGCAATGTTGAAATGTGTGTCAAGATATTTGCTGGGCTTAACTCTCATTCTAGGCTTGGGTATATTTCTCTTCATCAGCAGATGAATCGCATCAGCATACATGTGGTCTTAGAACAAACCATTTGCATAGTCTATTTCCAGTCGTGTTTGTCCCAACAAATACCTGTCTTAGACATGCTACCACCACCCCATACTGAAAGATATTCTGACTGGGTAGAGAGAAGTTATGAGTCTTCACAAACGAATGACTATATTCCAAGATATCTCTGTGTTGGACATAGCTTTTTAAGAAATTCAATCTTATTAGAATTGGTGCTTATATAAAACAGTTTGCATTGTCATAGCATTAGGTTTCAAATATATAATTTCATTTATTTCCTACTCTAGGATTCTACCCTTGCATTACCAGGGCTATTTTTATTTTCCATAGTCATCTCAGGCCTGAAAATAAAATATATGAATCTAAGTTCTTTTTGACCCTGATGAGGTATAAGTGCCTATATGTAAAGAGCTAACCTGTAGGTCAAATCCCTCTAATTTTTTCTTTTCTGTGATTCTTAGAATGAAATTTAAGATGAAATAAAAAAATCAAAGCTTCATGAGAAGTTGTTGGTGGAGAGATAATAGTTGGTTGTACAACAAGTAAGAAATGGAATTGGAAGTAACTATCAGGAAACCAGTGATGTTTGCAAGTGGTTGTCTCTGGGGAGTGGGCCTGTGTACGGGGGAAGGGTGAGTATGAAATAACTGCTCTTTACTTTAAACTCTTCTCTATTACTATAATAAGAACACATACTTGTTTTTTTTCCCATGGCACATATTGCTTTGAGCAACTAAAAGCATAGTTGGGTTTTTGTGTCCCATCCTCTTTTCTTACACCTGAATTTCACTGCAGCATCATGGATGCTTTCTACAAGTTCTTTCTTACTTTGCTTCTGCTGGTGGCATCTTGTCCCAAGCTTAGATTTTTTTCTTCTTTGCCTCAAAGGCCTTCTTCAAAGTTGTGGGTAACTTTTTGATCTCTGGGCAGGAGCAACCAGGAAGTGGATATGCACACGGATTCCTAGGGACAACCTTTAAAATGAGGATGGAGTAGAAATATCAGCCTCCTACTTTTGGGGGTGATCATTGGGAAGGAATATGAACACTTTCCAAAGGTTCCCAACAGAACTGAGCTTATGTTGCTCACTAATGTACTCTTAAAATATTCCCTCTCACTCTTCCCCATTCCTGCACCCAGGGACTACCTCCCAGCTAAAGTCCTCACAGTAGATTCTGCTTATAGTGGAAAATAAAGTATGACAGGTACTTGTAAAAACTGGGACTCTTGAATGAAATATGCATTCTGAGATTTCTGGGCCCTGCTCTGCAATACAGCTGAATTGCCCACTGACCCTGGGAGTGCCATGTTTTGTGCCTGAATGAACGCATCAGAATAATTCTCTCAAAGAAATGTACCATGGGGGAGTTTGGGGCTGGGGGTGGAGTTAAGGGATGCCATAAGGAGGACTATAAGTGTCTTTATGGCTAGCCAAAGAAATGTCATAGAAGAAGAAAGAAGGGAGATATAAATGAGAATGGAAAAGAAGTTGGCATCATACAGAGAAACAGAAAACCTGTCTCTCCTTTTCCTTCTGTCAAGAAGGCTAAGAGGTGTGAGCAGCAGATTGCAAAATAATCCAGGGAGCCAAGGACATTGCCAACTTGCTATAGATGTTGGAACTGTCTCTTGATTTTGGGAGGCTAACAACCAAAGCCTGGAGAAAATGACCAAATCGAGACACTACTTGGTCCTGCCATGTGGTTGGGAGAAAGGATCTTCTGGGATTTTGGCAGGTTTGTGAGGTCTGTTCTTAGGGTGCCTCTTAAATCCCAGTTTCTAGTTTGGCTCTTAGCTGGCTAAGATGGGCTGCTGCTCCCATCCTTCTTGTGATACTATACCCACTCCCTTTTCTGTAAGCTTCCACACACAAACTCTTGTTAATCGCAGTCAGAGTGCCCAGATGTTTTGCTCTCTTCTCCACCAGACCCAGGGTTACTTTGGGGTTCCTAACGTCTTCTTTTTAGGTCCTGTATATATGGCTTAGTTTATGTCCTTCCTCAGTCATATGTTGGGGGGAAGAGGGCTCTATGCTGATGTCTCTTCCTGGTTTTGTTTTCCAGCCAACTAGATTTTTTTATTTCTGTGTTCTCCATAGCCTCTCAGAAACCTCTCAGTGTATTCAACAGGCCATGTGTGATGTCAGTTAAGAATGACAGTAATAACTATCCCCAAACTTGTTGGTGCCGAAACCACCTGTAGGAGGGAAGCTGTTAGTCATTTCAGTAATTTTTGTGTCCGCCTTAGAGGGAAGGGCAGTAACTATGTGATTCTTAAGATCTGCTTGAACCTTGGGCATCCACAGCAAATATGACATCCTGCTTCTACTTCCAGTCTACTTTCTGTTCTCTTTGTTGAAGGGAGGTCTCATAGATGTACCTCTAAAAGCAGGATCTCTAAGCCCATATGCACTCTTGAGTTCGATTTTTGTAAGCATGATAAGTTGAAATACATTCTGTTTTTCAAGAACTTAATAGGCAAAAATAACTTGCTCATATTTCTTGACCTAAAAATCTGATTTCTGAGGCAACAGCATGTTTTTATGCTTTATAATAACAAGTGATATACTGCTAATGGGTGTACACTGTTTTTTCTCTGAGCGCTTACATATTTTTAGTGCTTAAAATTTAATATTAAAGCAATAAATGCTTTACAACAATTAAAGCAGTGCTTATTAAAAAACAATTAAAGCACACTAATAGAAGGAACATTCTGTAATGGCTAAGGAGATCCTAGCCCAAACTGCCTGGATCAGAATCTCGCTTGCAACCTTCACTGGTCACCAGGTAACCTTGGGCTCCAAGTGTCCTGTTCCTGATCAGAAAGGGGAGTAGTGCTAGAGTGCCTACCTCAGAGTGCTTCCTATGCATCAATTGAGTTCATATCCATTCTTTACATTGAATAGTGCCTTGCGCATTGTAAGCCTCAGGTACATTTACTATATGAAGTAGAATAGTCTCAGGTTTTTTTTTTCTATATTTCCATTCCATATAAGCACATATATACATTTATAAAGCAGTTCAGTCTTCTGCTTACATCAATAGACTTATAATGTATAAATTGACGTGCTTCTTTACTCTCTTGGCAATATGTCACAGACAACTTCATTGTCTCTAGCGCTAACTTCATTTTATTAATGATAGAATATATTCCATTGTGTGGGTGTGTAATGATATTTTATGCAGTCCTCTAAAGATGAATTTATGTTGTTACTACTGTCTCTATTATAAACAATGTTATTATTGTGGGTGTATACCAGTTTTTCTGTACACTTAGGCAAGTAGAACTTTTATTTGGTAGATATTGCAAAACTGCCCTGCAAAAAAAAGTTTAACCAATTTATACTTGGTTTGTACTCTTTTTCATTAAAATGATAGCACTAAATGATGACTCTTGGTTGATGAGAATCAATGTGGAGTACAGAGAAATGTGTCCAATACAATGTTGGCTAGAATTCTTAGAAGTATGTGGTTTGAGGTAAATTTAGGCCTTGTGTTTTAGAAAAGGAACTTACCTTATTAGATGTGAATCCATATTTAAGAAAATCTAGTGATAATGCTAAGTGAAATAAGGCAGAAAATTTAAGATAGATATTGGGTGGTTTTACTTATCTGTGGACTGTAAATAACCATAAAAACCTAAACTGGCAAAATACAGCAAAAACAAATCTTGGGCTTTGTGAAAAAAATTTACAGGCCACCAGAGGAATGGAGGGAGGGAGTAGGTAGGGCAGGTAGGGCATTGGTATGGGTGACTTGGTGGAAGGTTAGCAGAAGGTGTGCACATATGGGGAAGTAAAGGTATAACCTTCAAATTAGCATAAGAGTAAAAAGTTAGTTGAAGTATAAAAAGAAAGAAATACAGAACACAATAGCACCAGTGATTCCTCCCCCCTTAACTCTAGAAACTATGGATTCATCAGTGTGTCTGTAGCATTGCACATGCTTTGGGGTGTATGTGTGTCTTTAGCTCCAGCACTGATAGATAGATGTGCGTATGTTTGCACACTTATTTAACTGCCAAAATACATGAACTAGTTTTAAATACTTGAATACTGACAAAATACAAAAAGAAGGTAAATACTACCCCTAAGCCATATACTTTATACATATTTAATATATAATATAGGTTTATAATATATAGTATATATATATGAGTAAAAAAGCTACTGTTACCACTTTTTTCTCTCTTCCTTTTACCTCAGAAGCTGTTAGTAATTGAAGGTGATCTTGGAATTTTTATAGCTTAAATTACTTCATATTAAAGAGAGAAAAATATTGAGCTCTGAGAGCTTTCCCATTAAGCAGTCAGCAGCTCATGTAATATTCTTACTCCTTCAAGAGGCAGTGCAGAGGAAGAACACAGAGGAGGCAGTGGGAGAGGGAAGGTAGTGCAGGCTAGGCTGGAAAACGGCCCTCTCCTCCTCACAACTCACATAGTAGCTTCTCTAGTTTTGTTCCTTGTTTGTGGATGTGTTTTCCAGTCATCCTGGCTTCAGTTCATCCTGGACAAGAATTCTGACTAATAAAGATAATGAATATGATGATGACCTCAGGAATAATTTTTTGAGCATTTATTCTATGCCAAGTACCAAAAAGGTGTTATCTCCTCTAATTTCCCCCAATAATACTATTTTTATCTCCACTTTGCAAATGAGGAAACTGAGGTCAGAAAAGGAATCACTTACACACTGAAATTTTATTCAGTCATCAAAAAAGACGTTATTCATGGCAACATGCATGGAACTGGAAGGAATCATGTTAGCCGAAATTAGTCAGAAAGAATAAAATATTGAATGATCTTGTTTATATGTGAGTCAGAGAAACCAAAGAAAAAGGACAAGAAAACTTAAAACTGGCAAGCTGACACTAGAACTGAAGTATATAGCAAGGGAAAGAAAGGGAGGGCAAAATCAGGGGAGGGATGAGCACAAGAGACTATGGTGACTGTTCATGGATGGTGGGAGAGCTATAGGGTATACAATGATGTAAGAAAATATGTATAATTAATAACAAAAGACAAACACAGCTCAAAATGACCCTGAACTTCAGAATCCAGTTCAAAATTCAAACTGCAAAGCATACATTCCTTCATATTAAAAAATTCAAACTGCAAAGCATACATTCTTCCATGTTGTAATCCTGCAGACACAGTTCAGTCCCCATTGGATATTCTGCAGAAAAGACTTTTCCATTGCTATGCTGTAAACCATGGGGAAACAGCTTTCTAAACAGCTTCAGAAACCACCTCCACCCTTGTCTAAATCAGGAAGATTTCCTATATGCCTTTTTTGCTGTTAAAGGGATTTCTAGAAGATAGAACTAGTTCTTCTCTGTACTTAGGCTGATCAGTTCTGTAGACACTGTGGCTTATACTATAGACCAAGATTTCCAACGGAGGCCAGGGCCATCAGTAAGGGTGAATCAAAACAATGCCCTAGAATTTGGTATCTAGGAAGCTAAATCAAACTTTGGACAACCAGAAAGTAATGTATCTAAACATTAATAGCACTTTTTTCTTTTTTGCATTGATGAACATTCCAGGAGGGCACTTGAGAAGAAATGTTAAATCAAACCAACAAATCCACAGGGGAAACTCAGAGATGGGGAAGCAGGGTTTGCAATGTGCCCCTTGGCTGAGTGTAAACTCAGGGGAAGCAGAGTTCTTTACAGATTGTTGTGGGAATAATGGGAAAAGGAAATAATTTAGCTTGTATGTGTGACCAGTGAGCTGTCAGGATAGTAAACAGTGAGACTCGGAGCAGTCTTTTGGGGCAATGGCTCTCTTGGGTGATGTTCCATTCCTATGTCGCTGCTACTTGCTACAGCTTCTGAGGTTGGCTCTATGGGCCCGTCCCTGACGCCAGTTTGCAAAGCCTAAATGAAAGTCACAGCTGTTAATGAGGCTGGAGGAAATACAGACATGTTGCTAAGGAGGAAATAATCTCTTAAGAGTCTCAAGAAGTCAAAATGATTTAGGGAAATGGGAAAATAATATTGAAAGAAAGCACAATGTCCTAGGCATTGAATCTTTATACATGTTACTTTTCCTAAGCTCTCAGCACAGCACACAGAAAGGAAAAGTCACTTGAGTAGGTGTTACGCATGCAAAGATGTGATTCAGCAGATGGGTAAAGAGAAGACATTGAGCTGTCTCTGACCACAGGGATAGACTGGCAGATGGACCTGGGGATGATCCATGACCTTATTTGCTTCTGTCAAATCTCAGTTGTTGCCTCAGACTTCAGGTTTGTGGTACAGAGTTTAGAACTATGAGCAGGTGGAAGTAACCTGAGAGGTGGACGTGCTGTCAGGTGGAGTGGCTTGAGAGTCAGTGCTGCAAGTGATTGGAACATGGGCTCAGAACCCGCAGGCATTCAACCACTCACTCATGTTGGGTCCTTGACATTTACACAGTCCCTGTGCCTCAGATTGCTGCTCTGTAAAATTGGGCTCATAATTGTGTTCTTAAGTTAGGTCATTGTGCAAGTTAAATGAATTAATATGTTAGATACTTGAATATGCTCAGAAAATACTAAGCCCCTATAGATATTAATTAGCATTCTTATCACCAAAAAGAAACTAAGAAAGAATAATAGTTAAAATAGCAAACATTTATTAAACACTTATTGTGTGATAAGCCCTTTGCTGGTCACTTATCTGCACTGTCACCTTTAATATCTCAGCACCACTCAGTAGGTGGTCAACATGCCCATTTTACAGAGGAGGAGACGAGATTTAAGGAGGTAACTAGGTAGCTTATAAGTGATAGAGCAAATCCACACTTTTAGGAGCCACATAAAGAAGGGAACATAAAGAAGGCATCCTGCTGTGAAGTTGTGAGGAGCAACCTTTAACGTCACTATTATTATGCTTGGAAGGGATCCAGAGGAGGCAGAAGTGTTGGGTTCTGACTGTTAAGAGGAGTGTGAATATTTTTGGTTTTTCACTTTTTGATTTGTGAACTGTCATCATTTTATATTGGGTGATAATTTCCTGTATGTTCCTCCCAGTGGTTCTCAAACTTGAGTGTACACTGGCAGGACCTGGGGAGCTTTTCCCATCATGATTCTCAGGCCCATCATGGGCCAATTATTTGGAAATCTCTGGGGTTGGGACCCAGGGACCAGTACTTTGTAAATCTCCCCAGCGGTGTCTACATGTATCACTGCCTCAAATCTATCTTAGTAAGTCCCTTTAAATCATTGAGAATTTGTTTTTAATAAACAAGTCCATACCTACCCTTCCAAGACTGGTTCACTGGGTCATGGTTGGGGCTCAGGCATGGTGTTATGCAAAATATACCCAGGTGATTGGAATGAGAAAACAGATTTGAGAATCATTACATTAAATAAATTCAAGAACCATTAAATGATATTGGATAACAACCCTGGAGAAAATACATGTGCTTTTTAAGGTAAAAAAAAGTTAAAATGGAGGATATCAGTATTTTACATGTTGTGACTTTTATGTTGACTTCCCAGTTTACATCATTCTGGGAGTAAAGTTCAGTCAATGAATACTACACACTGAGAATGAAAAAGGTCATGTAATGCATAATAGGCACATTTGCAAAGATGGGGGATTTTTGGGCATTATAAGAATTACTGAGATATATGCAAGATGATAGAGACACAAGGAAGACCTGTCTCTTGTCCTCTTTACCAGGGTCATATACCATGAACCTTCATTGATATTAATAAAAGCTGCTGTTCCTGTCACATCCTATTAAATGTAGCACCATCACATCTGTGAACTTAAGGACAGTCTCTGGTTCTTTTGGGGTGACGATGTATGACGGGCTCGAGTGTTGTAGTTGTGAGGGTGGGGCAGAGCCCACATAGTGGAAGTGAGGAGCAGGTAGGTCTGGTGTTCAGACAATCTTCACTGATGAAGTGTGAGCCCCATCTGTTCTTCTGTGTTTGATACCTACACTGACTGTGAGATAAATTTTAAAATGGGCAGCAAGTGTTCAATATTCATTCTCTTGCTTTCAACACCCTTCACTCTTTCACCCAGCACTCTTCTGTTGTCCAACACCTGTTCTGGCAGTGAGTTGACAGAACAGGTGATCCTATGTCCATATGACCTTTATGATTCCTTAATTTTCTGAACCTTAGTATCCCCACCTCTTAAATGGGCAAATAACACCTCCTTTAAAGATTTTCATTAGGATTGGAAGAAAAGTATTTGAAATGTCCATAGTAGTATTTCATTAAATTTTACCCCTGATGGTCTGGTATTTGGAGAGAACTTCTTTAAGGTCACTTCAGTCTGTGTGCTAGTGATTATCAAAACCTGGATTGGTGGAGAGAGAAAAATATTAGACCGAACAGGTCCTACCACTGATGGTATATCTCTCTGTCAAATGGGCAAGCCATTCCTACTGGTTTCCATGGAAACTTAGAAATTCATCTGAGTTTCATTTCACACAAGGATGAATTAGGAACTTAGAGTTTCTGGAAAAAATGTGCCCATTATATTCTAGGTTAAAATATCTTCATTGTCAATCACCTATATTCTTGACAAATAATGCTGAAAGTCATTGTACCATTTATTTGCTAACTGTGTGTACCGGGGAAAGGAACACTGCACATTTAGAAAATCTCATTTGTGGGAATGTACTTGATGGTGTTTATTTAGGTTATGTGCATCAGCAGAATAGGAACTAAGTTATATTTACCCTCTAGATAGGAGGCATTTTGAAAATTAATTGGTAAATAGGTGATTTGAAGTTTAATGGCATTTCTTCTCAGAAAACTGATATGTGTGTGCATGATACTAAAGTGTTCAGATATTTTTGTAACAAATGTAGCTAAATTAATGGGTTTAATTCATTATGAACAGCACTCAAGGTAGGCAGAAAGGGAAATGGGACTTGTTTTATCTTTGGGATTAAGCTAAGTTGGGTAAACTTAGCATGCTTTTACTTCTTTTATGAACCCCTCAAAGGCCATTACCCCAAGTTTTCAGTATCAGAAATTGTGCCCTGAGGATGCCCTGGTAGTGTCTTCCTGATAGTGACCCCCACTCCAATCTACATTTCCTGTCTCCTGATGACCCCACGAAAACATATTAGCTGATTTCAGTCATGAAAACAGGTTGATTCAATTAATTTACATCACTGTCTGCATGACTGATATATGTATAGAGATATTAAGTTTTTTTTTTTTCTCATCTCCTTCCTCCTCTACCTTCATCATTTTCTCCAAAGAGAAAAACATTTCAGGTCATTTGACAAAGTATAGTGAAAAAATTCAGACAATTTAAAATAGTTATTTTGTAGACTGGT
This sequence comes from Uropsilus gracilis, assembly GCA_004024945.1. Lineage (NCBI taxonomy): Eukaryota > Metazoa > Chordata > Mammalia > Eulipotyphla > Talpidae > Uropsilus > Uropsilus gracilis. The sequence continues at coordinate 20,828 of PVHY01006765.1, read as the reverse complement.
AACCACAAGAGAGAGAATATATCCCATCAGGGAGTACATCCTATGATGGCAGTTTTAAAAAATTGAAATATAGTTGGCATACGGCATTATGTTTCAGATGTACACATAATGATTTGATATTTATGTATGGTGAGAAATATTCACCACAATGTCTATTTTTCATTTATTTGCAGGTTTTTGAATTTGTGATAATGATCTTATTGTGAACCCCTTGCTGTACATGGTGACTCTATGATTAGTTTTTCTATAACTGGAAATTTGTACTTCTCATAAGTATGTATATGGTTATCTTTTAAAAATATACAGAGCAAGAGGATTCATGGAAGACACATAGAATTACAAGACAGGATGTTTTACTCCCGCTTCTGTATGTCATTAACAGTCTTTCAGCTTTATGTTTGGCTTTGAGATAGAGTGTTCATAGCTCTCTTTTTCTGGTGTCATTGTATTCTCTTCATGAAGAAAAGAAGCAGGGCCCTTATTTCAGTGTCTGTTCATGGTCCTTTTAGAGGATTCTCTTTACAGAGAACAAATATGTAATGGGATTTATAACATCCTTTCACAACTGTATTTCCTAGTAAGATCTGCTTTGCCTGAAAATTCAGCTTACTTTTTTTCTAGGGTAATGTCATTGCCCTAATATTCAGAGCTAGCTTTCACATTTATCATCCCTTAGAAATCCTTGGTTGAGTTCCAGTGGTCACAAATTATACATTGCTTTCACTTTGTCCTGGATGTAATATCACCCAAACAGATATTTACCTGAGTACTGAGAAAGCAGAAGACTGGTCATAAAACAGTAACTATCTTTCTCATCCCAGACTTGATGTCACATAAGTTGAACAGTATCTCAGACACTAACTGCCATCCAAATCACAACTGTCCTAATGAATATGCTACCCCATAATTTCAACCACACACCACTGATGTAAAATTGCATATATTTCAAAATTTCAAATATACAGGCTCTAGGATATATTTTAGTTTGCTCTCAGAATTATATATTATCCCCAAACTTATATTAAGGGTTATTTCTCTTTTTTGTAAAGACAACATTATCCTAGAAAATGCGGGCCGCACTCTTCCATACCCATCTATATAGGATGTAACTTTCAGTCAGCTGCACATATTTCTGCATCTGCAGTGGCATTTGCTTTGGATTTTCCTTAAATATCATACACGTTATTAGAGTGACATTTTATTTTTTTGTTTGATCCTCTGAAACACATTGGAGAGAACACTGTCTGCTTGTTTGCTTTTTGTTTATTTCCCTGGAATAGTTTCTTGTTTGTATGACATTGTAAGTTTGCTTTCCAAATCTGAGTTTCTCTGCTCTCGTATCCTGTTACCTGGTGAGTTACAAAGGAAATGGGCTTTTGGTATCTTAAAAAAATTAATTTATTTTTCATTTTTTTGATTGCATATATATATAAACACATACAAATATTGCATCTTTGTTTATCCCAATATTCTCCCATCACCTTAACACCCATGCACCTTCTTTATCGCCCCCCCCCCCCCGTTTTACACTCCTTCCCCTCCTTGATCTATGCTTCAATTCTGTTGGCAGTTTTAAACTTTTTTTGTCTGTATGAGCATGAAGAATACCTTCTGAGTATTGGAACTGAAAGCAGAGTGCCCAGCTGGGTACAATAGGGAAACCACGTAGTCTCCATAGTTCATTAAGTCACTTGGTGGACAAATTAAAAAGCCCTGTGTTTAACCATGTGCACTTAATGTAGAGTAGGGCAGACTTTTAAAAACCTTAAACAAAAGCAATTCTGAGTAAGTTGGAGACAATATTATTGTATATGATCCCCAGGACACGGTGCCACTCTCATTTTCTGACCTTCAAATGTTGTACTAAGTGAAATTGAGTGAAAGAGTATGGTCCAGAAACAGGTATTTTCTTTTATTTTTCTGTTAAATCCTAAGGCCTCAGGGATATGGCCACTTCTCTGGCATTCCCCCTTGCCATGCCATTTCCCTCAACTTTGTTCTTTATTGCTGCCACCCTGAATTAATGCCTCCAAGCTCCCAACTTGTGTCTCTACTCATAGGGTTCTGTGTATCTGGAACTAGCACCCCCAGCTCAGTGAGTCACTGTTTGGTGAAACCCTGCTTAAGACCTTAAAAGTCTTTGTTGATCTTTTCCCCTGCAAGTTGGCTCTGCTGTGGAATAAACTTACTTGTAATGTCTCACACTGGAAATATGCCATCTCAATTCTTACATTTTACTTCTATAAGAATACTGGATAGTGCAATGATTAAGAACTTAACTCTTGCAACCAAGCTGCTAGGTTTGAAGTTCCAGTTCTTCCACTTACTCTATGGGTAGTCCTGGGCAAGTCACTTAATCTTACTACCTCAGTTTTCTCATCTCTAAAATGGCAATGATAGTAATAATAATTTCAAAGACATGATCCAGGGTGAGATTTTTGGGCACTGTAAGAATTACTGGGATGTGTGCAAGATGATAAAGACACAGGGAAGACTTGTCTTTACCTCGTAGAATTGGTGTGAGGATTAAACCAGTTAATATGAAAGGAAGTACCTGGCAAGGAGTAGGTGCTGCTATTTGAAAGGATTTTGTGGGCAATTATATTATCATATTTTCTTCAGGTCAATGTTGGATGGTTTAAGGTAGAGTTGAAAAATGTTAATAGAATGAACGAATACCTAGAACACCATTTTTCTGTTTTTGAGGTCAAAGTAATTTCAATTACACAATTATTCCTAGAGTCTGAAAGAAATGGCAGGAATGATTCTTGGAGTTAGAGGAGAAACATTCATGTTTATTCTCATTGAGACAAATTGATCATTTGTTACTCAGTTAAAGTATCAGGAAGTAAACCCCATGTAAAATCATTATTCCAAAAATAACCTTATCATTTTCTTCTTCTGCCATTCTTACTCTGTTTATCAGGTAAGACTTTTTCATATCTATTTAATGATGCTCTAAATTTAACTTGTCAGCTCTTATTAGTTCATTTATTCCCTAAAAATGTCATGTCCAAATGGATTAGCTAAGTATCCGTGCAAATATGGCCTACTTCATGTGGCCTAATCCTTATATCATAGTATTACCCTGGTCTGTTCAGAGCAGATAGTTTTTAAATATCTTTATCTGCCAGGGGGAGGGCAGAAACATAGATAATAGATTCTTGATTTGCATTGTCTACTTTATTGATTATCTCCATATTTTTGACCTTTTTTTCTGTGAGCCAGGAAGAAAGTGACTGACTTCCAAAGAACCTGAGATCACTAGGATCCATTAATATCCTCCCATCTGCTAGTTCACAAACTGTATTCCAATTTTATTCCACAATATCATTTATTCATTCATTTTCTAATCTGACCCTTACTGTTTTGGCCTTAAAAGCCTAGATTAAAAAATCTAGCACCTACTCTATTGTGGTATTTGTTGTTTTACTTCAGGCCTTTATAGATTTTTTGACTAATTCGAATAAATCTCTAACCAACTTCTTTGTCCATCCACATGTTGCCAAAAAAGTATTTCTATAAGCCAGATCTTGACTGATATTACATGATAAGATGATCTTAAAAATGCGTATTTTCTGGCCACGTGTACCCTGATGGGCGGGTGCCTACAGCTACCAGCCAGTATCCCAGAGGCAGCGGCACCAATTGCACACACACCAAGCACCCTCTGCCAGCAAGCTAGCTGGTAAGAGGGCTTTTGGTGGCTGGTCAGGGAGACCCTGACTGACCCTGGTTGTGGGACAGCTATAGGCCCTGGGAGACCCACTTGGGAGTGGCCATTGCTCTGGCAAGAGGTGGCTCCGCCCAATGGGCACTGGGCTCCATCAGCTCTCGCTTCTGTGTGGGGGGAGGGGCCTAGGTGCTGGCTTAGGAAGCTCCTGCAATCTTGGCCTGTGGGGGCTGTGCGTGCTCTGATCGGTATGCGCTGGCAGCTGCCAGGCAGCGGCACCAATTGTGCACCCACTGAGCATCCTCTGCCAGTAAGCTGGCTGGTAAGAGGGTTTTGGGACTGATCAGGGAGACCTCTACCTGACCGGCGAAGCCGGGCAAGAAAAGACCCACTCAGGGTCAGAGAAAACGAGGGGTGGTGGGGGGAGTCTTTCCAGTTCACTCTCACTCCACTTAGTCCTCAGGAGGAATAAGAAAAACAAACTTTGCAAACAGTGACATAGAACGTGTGAGGGACCAGGTAAGGATCCTGCCATTCAACTGGGCAGGACGCAGGAGAAGGACTATCATAGCACATAATGGACTGGAGAGACAATCATGATGAAGTCCTATCACAAAAGTGTGCATCAGGAATGGATGAACCAAGACCCCATCTCTGAATATGTCACCCAAGACACCAAGGAGTTCTCCCCACACAGTGGGAGAAGAAGCCCACAGAGTTGGGGAATTGGCTTCACAACAAATCTGCAAAGGGAGAGAGTGGCCATCAGTGGATGCCTACCCTGTTTAAGAAACCTCATTACAGAAAACAACTGGGAGCAAGGCCCCCCAGACCAGAAGGCAGAGTTATGGGTGAAGAGGCAATGGATGTGCAGGGAGAATAGACTGGAATGGGCAGCCAGCATTGAGAAGACATTGGTAAACCTCAAATGAGCACGGACAGGCTGCCCAATGCTAAGCTAAGACTACAATCCTTCACGTACAGAATACCGTGTACCAGGAACACAGTCCCTCACCTGTCAAATAGACACAACCACAGAAAAGGAAAGGAGACCTATGGACTGAACATAAATCATCAAACAACGAGAGAGGAGTCTGAGTGAATGGATGGACCATATGGGTTGGGGGGGAGGGAGGGAGGTCATCCCAGCAACCATTTTTCTATGTAAGAAATTTTTAATAAAATGAATAAAAAAATACAAAAATGTGTATTTTCTGATCTGTGCTTTCTCATTTAAAATGTTATTATTTCTTATATTGTATCTTATGTAATCTTTAGTGATTAAAAGGTGCTTAATAGAACTATGTACTGGGTGTGTAGATGAAATGTTGACAAACCAAGTGAGTCCTGAGCTGAGAACACTTTAATAAAGGCCCATAAAATATAACAGACTGATACAGGGAAGACATTCCAGGAATAATAAATTGGTTCGCTGATGAATTTATTTGGGACTATTGTCAACATCTCTATTTTGGCTAATTGGAAACACATTTGTCTCTCTGACAAAAAATAGCAAGGCATAGACAAGGCAGGAGAAGGAATTTAGATTTCTTCAGGGGAGAAGTCTGTACTAGAGGATTCAACTAATAGTCAATAGCTGATATTTGAAACTATGGATGGGGCCACTGACATGTGAAGCAGATGTAGAGAAGAGATGTGATTGATTGTGAACCCTCATTGCTGCAGGTCTACAGAGCAACTGGAGTTGAAAAGGGGTTGGTGAAGAAGAAGAACCAGAAGGCCTGGAGTCCTGGCTTGAAGGCAAGACAGAATTGTGAGGAGGAGAGGGACTGTTGCCTGGTAGCACCACTGAAAACTTACATAAGGTGGAAAATGAGAACTGAACACTGCATTTGGCAACATGGAGGTCTTTAGGCTGTCAGGTGCAGTCCTGATTTTAGTGGGTTCTAGAGAGGAGGGTCATTTTTGTATAGTAATTGGTATCTCTTATCAGTTGTAGTTCCTGTAGTTCTCCCACCAACATATCTCCTGTGAACCATCACAAAAGTAATCAATGATGTGAGAAAAAAAAAATTAAAACAGCATAATGTTTAAAAAAAGAGAAAGAGGATTTTAGAGATTGTCAACTGAAAGACATTTTGTAAGGGCTTTTGAATAAAAAGAAATGAAGAAATTGGGAGGTGGTTGAAAAGAGAAGTGGGAACTAATGTGTGTTCTTGGGAGAGAGTGGTTGACCGTGTTTGCAGTTCCTGTAAACTGGGAATAACACATTCAGCTTCAAGGCTTATATTTGACTTTGAGGGCCTGAGAAAATATGAAGAAATCTGAAGTGCAGAGACATGTCTATGCACTTACGGAAGAAAAAAGCAGCTAGTATAGTCTTATGCATGCAGAATAGGTCAGGCTTCTCCACGTTTACTCTGTAGGGAGCAGGGGTGGGCTGGACAGACTACCTCATCAGGTGGCTTCTGCTTTACTTTGCCTGTCCACCCCGTGTGCTGTGCTTAACAGTGATAGGGAGGGAACTTAATTATTTCCCTGACTGGTCATGTTATGGTTGGAATCCTCTTAGGCTCATACAAGACACAAGACCACGGGAAATGCAAGAGCAAAAAGCCTTTAATTGTCAGCTCGAGCTGAGGTCCGACCCCGTGACTCACCAACACAGTGGTAATCTCTTGGAGGGAAGAGCAAGAGGCTTATATACATTTTTGACAGTGCTGGGTGACTTTTCACACAGATGTTGTTTGACATAGTTACTTCCCCAATGATTCCAGCATGTGGTAAGACCTTGTGACAAAACTCAGATAACCATCTGGTTTGGGGCAGTTACATATTTCTTTAAGCTTGGGGCAGTTACATATTTTTTTAAGCAATACTCTTTACTCAACCTAAGACCTCAGATAATCATCTTGGTTTGGGGCAGTTACATGTTTCTTTAAATACTACTCTTTACTCAACATTCACACATAAATGGCAAGAACATAACCAAGACATAGTAGCTGCTTTAGCAAATTGTAATGGGCTATCTGAATAGTTGCTGCCCACCGAGGCAATATACTTGATATTTAATCTACATTTATTTTATTCCTCACAACAACCCTGCAAACCCGGGACTTCTAGCTTCACATTAGACATGAGGAACCTGAGTGTATTTAGATGTAGTGAAGCCCCCTGTTGCTCAGCAGGGCTGCTATTCTAACTCAGTCTGTTTGACTCCAGGGTTTACACTATGCAACACTATTTCTCTTGATTCTGGTGACCAAGAGTTTGCCTAACCTTTCATAGACTCTATTTTTATGTTCAGTTTTTAACTCTTGAGGTAGGAAGTAGAGAAAGAGTATGGAATGTTATATAAACTGCTGAGCATATGTAGTAGGAATTGCTCTATTTTCTCTTCAACATTTTTCTCAAACAGTAAGAGCTACCATTTAAGCCTGATATTCTGAAAAGATAAGCATTCCATTTATGCTATTTATAATTTACATATTTCCCACTTATTACTTTTCTGTCCTTCCCTTCCTCACAGTGGAAGCCTACTATGTCTCCTGTCAGCTGACAGGCCTTCTGCTCCTTACCCTTCTTGCTCTGCTCTGCACTCCCTGAACACTGATGCCAATCCTTGGCAGAACTTCACTTGGACCTCCTATAGTGAATGCATTATGGCTAGAATAAGGCAGAAAGAAAGTTCTATAAAGAAAAGGCCAAGACCTCAGCAGCCCATTAATGGTTGATGTTTTTAAGAACTATTTACAATGACTCTTAGATCACTGTTGAGGGTTGTGAACTTGGAGTCTAATTTTTATGATTCAGTCCAGTATTTCCCTAGTTGGATTTTTATGGATTTTATATTTTCCCTAGTTTGGACTTTTTTTTTTGATCAGGCAGGGAGATGTGACAATCATGCTCTAAGAAGGTGGACTCACTGCCACCAAGTTTGGAGAATGCTGTGTATACTCCCTTCTCTTGAAGGTTAATATTTGGTTTTTCCTAAAAGTAGATCCTGAAATAATAATCCAAGGGCAAATAATTGATTTTGGAGGGCTAGGAAACAACATAAGAGAAGTGGGGAAATAATTCAAAGATGGGAAGTAAGCCAGTAAGGTGTGTGTTGTTAGCCAGTTATTTCTGGGGGGGGGGGGGGGGGTTGGGGGTGATTAGAGCTTATGCCCATGGGGGAACCCCGTGACAATGTGAAGTGTTTGTTACAGAGTTACCCCAACTAAGAGACAAAAAGTGTTTACACACTGAATTTGTTCATCATCACTGAGGGTGGCTTTCAGTTTCTTGCTCTTCAGCCTGTCACTGGCAAAGCAACTTTCCCAGTTTTGGAGAAACCTGTAGGGAAAGAGATACAGATAAGGGCTATTTGAAGTCAGAATAGAAGGAATACAAAGCATGTAATTACCTGCTATGCAAAAAGAGCCTTGTTTAATTTGGTTTAATCATTATTTTAAAATCTTAGTTGAGCATGACACTTGCTCCCCAGAACACTTTAAATGGGTTGTGCGATGCCAGTTTGGAAAATTTGGTGTAATAGGGCTACGCATTTACTGCAGTTTACAAGAGCTTCAAGGAAATAAAACTGGCTATTCTAGAATCTCCAGGTAGTTTCACTAGGGTTTTTAGGACAGACTGGATGTCTGGAGTATGTCACAGAGATTGAGAGGCCAGCAGCAGAGCCTTGGGGCCAAGGGAGGCCAATGCTTCTCTGTGACTCCCAGATGGGGTGGGTGGGGCTGTGGGCAGGAAGCTCTTCAAGAGTCTAGAGTGGCAACTACTTGACTCATGTGGCAGTTGAGCACTTGAGATGTGGCTAATACAACCGAGACCTAGTTTGTTAAAATTTATTTTTAAAAATTGATTGTACATGTATGTATTTAACATTGTTATCTAGGTCCCAGTTTTTAGATTTTTATTTAATTTTGATTACTTAAAATTTGAATAAGATTGCATATAAGGGTCTAGTGGTTACCTTCTGGGACGATGTGAGTCTAGAGACGTGCTACCTCTCCTGATCCATATGGGGGTGTGTCCCACCCCTGCACTGATATCCTCCACCCCCCTCTTACATATAAGCATGTACACTTCTTATTTCTGGTGTTATTGCAACTTTTCCAGCACCTGCTGAGAATGACTTTTCTAGCACTCAGCTCTTGTACCATGGGTAGCCAACAACTTTCCTGCTAGATGATTCCACTTACCAAGAGCTGCCAAAGAGATACTGGTCAGTGATCAACTTCCCCACATTCTTCCTGCAGCTTTGAAGTGAGACCCAAGGAGAGGCATCTCTTTATGGATACCTGTTTTCCTGAAGATTCCACTCCCAAGGCATTTCAGCAACTTCTCTATCATTCAGTGGAATGCCTGTGGGAGATCTGAAACTCAACTCTTGGGGGAGAAGACCTTTTCCTTGGGTGTTGTGTCTCAGTCCAAGAGTAATAGAAACATCTTCTTTCTGCACTTCCTCTACTTTTTTAGTGTTCTCTCTACTTCTCACTAGACACTATGGACAGAAAGTTTGTGTCCCCCCAAATTCATATGTTGAAGCCCTAATCTCAGTGTGATGGTATGCAAGATGGAACTTTTGGGAGGTAATTAGATCATAGTAGGAGCTATTGGGAAGGAACAGATGAGTCTCAGGGGAAGAACTGTCAGGACTGGACCTGCCATTTTTTGAAAAGAAAGGATCCTGATTAGTAACCATCTTTGTGGGTAGAAGCATTTGGAGTAATCTGAAAGGATGCAGGAGCTGCTAAGGTTTTGCTGTGACTTCCCTGGGAGGTTGGGTGTCAGTAACTTTTATCTACTTAACAGACATTCTCTCATATTGGAATGGGAAATACTCATTTATGTTATAAGACTTGCTTCTTTAGTTGTCCAGAACACAATTCCCTTCCTCAAATATTCAATCTACAAATTAGGTGAATAATCCAAACTACTCCAGGCCTATAATTATGAATACTGATGGTGATAAAAACATCATCAGTGATGTTAGTAGTAGCCTTATGAATACACTCAACCACCACCACTTATTGACCACTTGCTACTTCCCAGACTCTTGGTTTTTACAGATAATCTTATCTGATCTTTACAAAGACCATGTGAGGTATTTTACAGATGTAAAAACAACTGAGACATGAAGAGGTTAAGTGATTAGAGTGAAGTTCTGAAGCTAGAATATGAATTCCAGTTTATTGGGCACCAAGATCTATAATGCTAATCCTGATGTTATTGCAGTGAGTGGGACAAGACTCTGATTTAGTTTGTGTATCAGCCTTTCACCATTTAGTCCTAAGACTTAGGACTAACTTCTCAACTCCCTTGAGAACTCCTGGGTAGATCCAAATTAGTTTAAGCAACTAATGTGTGGCATTTCTCCAATCATTACTATTGGTCTTGGTGAGAGCCTGAGATCTAACTAGGTCCAAATATGTCCTTGTATTCCATGTCTGGGAATGTCTGGGACTGTCTCTTATACAGAAAATAAGCAAGGTAACCTGTGGTCTCAACTGCTGCTGGTGGTAACTATGAGGAAAGCTCACCTGGGGACATTAGCAGCAAAAGAATGAATGAATTGTAGGCAAACAGAACTGGAACCCTGATCATTTTACGCGTGTAGCACTAGTGACTGTCTACTGACATCCTCTTATAGAAATACCTTATATAAATATATAAATACCTCTAATAAAATACCTTATTTATGCGAGCAGTAGAATTAGGGTTTCGATTTCTTTTGCTTTAACATATTCCTAACTGCTGCTCCCATTTCCACAAATAAAGCTTCCAATATCTTTGTAGAGCATTGGTTATCTTAATTATATATAAAATATTTCTTGTTTTCTTTAAGTATAAAACATGCACCCATGATTTCTAATGATCCTTAGAGCTGTGTTTTCATTTTTCCCTTTTTTGCAAATATTCCCTGTTCTTAACCAACCTAGTCAGGCAATGTTTTATCTTCCTCTAGGTTTATCAATACTCTAAAATAAAAGATCACAAAAGCCATCTTTTTTAAAGATAGTAATGACAAGAATTGCTGGCGACAAAACACATCACCCATAGAAAGCTTCTATCCAACACTTGTGGCATGTTTCCCAGCACCACAGAACATTGATAAGAGGGTAGTCACGGAGACTTCTGGCATTCACTGAGTTGGGCATGGGACAAGTTTGAGGGAATAGGAATGAGGAGGTGTGTTCAGGATGGTCAATGACCAGGCCCAATTATTCCATTGCTTGTAAGAAAAGAAGGCTGAAAAGAGAGTACTAGCATTCTAGTGTTATGTTATGAAGCCCTGCCAAACCTGGGTATGTGAAGTACAAGGAAGCCAGTTAGAAGGAATTGCAATCCAAAGTAAACAACAGAGAAGTGTTCTGTGAAAGTTTGAGGCTTAGGGAAATGACTTTGGAGGACAGCTGATGGACTTCTTAGGGAGGATGGAGTGTACTTAAGAAATGAGGTTAGTGTGAGTTGGTACAGACTTAACAGGTTTGTCACCAGATTCTATATGACCTTCAAAATCTGAGCAAATTTTTCATGGAAACAGGACTGGGCATGATGGCACTTGCCTGTAAGCGGTAGCCTAGGAAGCTGCAGCCGGGCCAGGGATCACGGTTTGTGTCCCACCAGAGGCATGCAGTGAGACTAGTTCCAAAAAAAATAGCTGGGCATGGTGGCACATGACTGTAATCCCAGCTACCTGGGAAGCTGAGGCTGGGGTTTACTTGAATCTGTGGTTCCAAAGGCAAAAATAGCGAGATCTAGTCTTGTCTCAAATTTTTTTTTTTCATGGAAGTAGAATTAATCTTACTCTTTGTATTATACAGGGAGAAAGGGAAAAATGGTTTTAGAGATGTTCAATGATGCTCAGATCTCAGACTTGTGTTGTTATTTTTAAAATACTGTCTGCTTTATGCTTAATCAGGTCTCTACTGCTTTGGAGTTTCATTTTACAACACCTGATTTCTTATCAGTGTAATATGGGAGGCTTGACTGAGCATGATTGTGTTAATTATATTTCTTCCCCTGAGTCTGGCAACACTATCAGTTATTTGCTTTTATTTCTTCATTAACCTTTTGATATTCTTCTTTATGGAAATATGGAACTTCACCGTTCCTCGTTTACTTATAAGAAAAGACAGTGGAGGATGGCCAAGTAATTATGTAAGGAAATTGTTTTATGAAGGGTTAAAGTAAAAGGTAACAGGTGGAAATAGGAAAAAGTATCTTGGTTTCACTTCTCAAACATACTACTTAATTTTTTCCTATGTGATGACTGGCTGCATTAAATCCTGATTTCCTCTAAGACAGTAATATAAATTGAAACTGAATTCCTGGAAACTCAATTAATAATATGAAAATGCACATAGCATTGATCACAGAAATAAAAGAAAAATATGTAATATTTTTAATACAAATAATGACTGGAAGCATTTAAATGTTTCTTTTAAACAAAATTATTGTTGGAGTCTTTCATCTCTCTCTTTTTTTTCTTTTCGGAGACTAGGTCTTGGTATTTTTGCCTATGGAACTGCAGGCTCATGTTGCCCGGGGTACCACAGATTCAAGCAATCCCCAGCCTCAGCTTCCCAGGTAGCTGGGATTACAGGCTTGCACCACCACACCCAGCTATTTTTTTGGGACTAGGTCTTGCTATGTGCCCCCAGCGGGACTTGAACCACGATCCCTGGCCCCATCCGGTGGCTTCCTAGGCTGCCACCTACAGGCATGCGCCATCATGCCCGACTTGGAGTCTTTCATCTCTTTAGTACAATCAAGAGATTTTGAAAACAGGCTTGAAACAAATTCCTTAAACTTATCTAGCAGATCAAGAATCAAGCTTGGAGGTTGTGGATTTAGACACAGCCTTCTCTCTTTGAAGGCCATGATCCCTGAGATTGTGAAGGAAGGTGATGAAGCAGAAAAAGCAAAAGACAAATCTAGTTAGCTGCTGAGGATAGCAGTGAAAGCATGTGGAAGGACCAATTCTCTCCAGTTCATGTGAATAAGTAGTACCCCCTAGGAAATTACTGTTGTCATCACATGCTAGTGCAGATGCTTTTTAATAAACATTGAATGAGAGTGATGGATCTGCATAAGTGATGAGTGGAATGAGAGTGATGGATCTGCATAACCGATCAGTGGGGAAGGTTACTGAAAGCTGTAGTATTTGCAAGTTATCATGGATGGAGCTAGGATTGTTTATCCCACATTTCAATATTAGTATTTTTTTACTTTAAGAAAGATTCACAGTTTGGAAAAAAAAAGGACAACAAAACTTAAGTATCATCATTCTAGAACTATCACTACACTTTAGTTTTCTCTTGCAATTCCTTCAAAAGAAGTCTTAAGAGTTTTCAAAGTTTCTGGGAATTTAAGAAGAAAAGTTTAAAATGAGAAAATTAAGGTGAGTAATGCATGAAATACTTAGAACACAGAATCTCAGAAATTTTGTCTTGAAGAAATCTGAAGGAGTAATTTTGTAGTTTCATGTTATCTTCATTTATACTATAACAAGAAGTAGTATGCAAGGAATTTCAGAGTCCTCATCTCCCACTGTTTTAAGACTACAGCAAGGAGCAACCCATTTTAGAGAGAATTAATATGTGAGGACTAATGTAATAGAACCAGGGACAAGTAAATGTGATATTAAATATATGGGCACCAATTTTGAACATGACTGTAGCATGAATCATATTAAAGAAGCACAAAAAAGATGACTTTTTATATAGGGAGTCTAATGGTCCTTGCCTAAAACAAATTTAATTGTTACTGTTTCACTATATATTTTTTTAATATTTCAGTGACCTGGAAATTCTTTAGAGAATTGCAGGTTTTTAGAAATTAAATTGCTGTTTAACAAGCACTGACTTTAATATACTTTCAGATTTTGTTTTGCATGAAACTATTAGTAATAGAATAATAAAAATTGGTGTAGACCAATGGTTTGAAGCTGTTTCCATGGATAAAGCCTTATGTTGGACATTTTATTTATTCACATTTTACTTAAAATTTTTTCTCTAGTCTATAGTAAATATTATATGGGTTAGTACTGTCTGTGAAATAATTACTTGACCCAAGTCCATAGGACAGGATTTAGCCACTCAGTTACTAGAGGACACTAAGTAACTTGTGACAAATGAGTTTTATTGTGCAAGATGGACGTGAATCTGGGCCTTTTAACTACTCAGAAGTTCTTCTATCCCTGGAAACTTTTGCAAGACTGGCTATTTCAGGAATTTTTCCACCAATTTTGTTTTGTGAGTTCCTATTTGATCACTCATGTCAGGCCTGAGCAGAAAATTATATACTTGCTGCATGTTTTCATGACACCTTCCTTTACTCTTTAGTAAACACCCACTTTGTCCCCTTAGAGTCAAGCTATGTGAGTGACATGGAAAAGAGCTGACTATCTTTTAGCCTTGTCTATATAGTTACTTGCAGACCAATTGCTGAGAAAATAGCTTAATAATCTAGCCAGCAACTTACTGGGTTGGAATTTGAGAACAGTAATTCCTCTTCAGTAGGATCCCATAGATTTCCCTCCAAATTTGAGAGAAGAAATAGAAAGACATTTTGAGTAGATAGTGCATGTTGACTCTTCTTTTTATTCCTTTCAATCATAAACCTGCAGCTTTCTGCCCTGTTTCAGTGGGGTGTAACTATTCTTTATTATTATTAGTTTAGAAAAGAGAGAGATGTTCTGTCCATTCAGTCCATTCAGTGCTAGCTCTGGAATATTCATGGCACAGTTGGAAAAATATTCTGCTGTTTTTATTGAAAAGATGATCTTTTCTTTGACAGGAATGAAACCTGTATTCTGTCTAGCAGAGAGCTACTTATAGAGTCGGAAAGACAGTCACTTAGCTTTAAAATCTGTGCTGAATGAAAACTGGTTTTATGTTGCAACTATCATGCCAATGACTTGACTTTGCAGTGCCAAAGTTGCCAAGTGCAGAGGAAAGGCCTGCAAGCCTCCAGGGATGTCATGAGGGAATATGAAAGTCTTATCTTACTTGGTTTTGAAGGTTTTCTTTCTCACACTGAACACAGTATCTTTGCCAAGCTAGTTAAAACTTAACCCCTTTTGCAAATAAGTCACTGGAAGAGAAGTCAGTATAATAGAGATTCTAAATTTGACTGCTGACTCCACCACTTATTAACTGAGTGAACTTGAGCATGTTAATTCATTTAGAGGCAGAGTTGAGAAGGTAAACTACCTCACAGAGTTGTGAGAATTAAATAAGACATGCACAATGCCTGAAGTGGTGGAGTGACTCAAGTAATGGTAGCAATTATTAAATTATCCAGTTCTTAAAAAAATTACAGTTCTGGTTTGCTATTGTTTCATGCTTCTTAATGTAAAATCCTGCTAATGCCCTCTAGTCAAAGATCACAAAAACACATGTATAGTTGAACAAGTTGACTTTGTTACTGACTTAGTTGACTTTGTATTGTGAGAGCACACACACCATGACCCATCACTGGGATCTTTATACATGATTTGGTGTTTGTTTGGTGTATTGGTTGTTATATTTGGTTGGGTGTATTGCAGGATTCACTCTGAAATTGGGTACTGTTAGAAAGCAAGCAATTTTATGATTGGTTATCAATGAATCTTATGAACAGGGAAAGGAAACTAGAATTAGACAAAGCTGCAGTTAGTAAAGAAGTAGCTAAGAGAAGGTGTTTGATATATTGGGAGTAGCACAGTGAATTATTTTTGTTTATGCCTTGCCCAAATCATGCAGTGGTCTTGTGTTGTTTCATTTTATGGCGGTCTCAGAGAAGACCTCTGTCTGAGCTTGGTATTTGGTATTTGGTGATATGTTTATGTCCACTGGGAAAGGCACAAAGTTAAGGGTAAGTGAAAGACCAGCTTTTGAATGTCAAGGCTGCTTTTCTCTTTTTCTCAATTGTTGTACCTAGAATTCTGATTTCAGATTGATACAGTGATATCAATGAACCTCACTTCTTTTATGAAGAATTTAATGGAATTCTAGTCAAACTTTTAGAAATGTCATCATGTATTTACTCAGCAAAGATTTCTTAAAATCTACTTCATTGTTCTGTGTGCTGAGACTTTGGAAATGAAGGAGGAACACAAATGTATACTAGAGGATGTTACATTTTAATTAGAGGAAACCACAAACAGGATACGAATGAACAAATCAAATATTTTCAGCTCTTGATAAGTGCTGTGGAGATATGGCAAAGTACCAGGGAAAAAGGAAGGTGGCTCTGCTATTTAGAATTAGGACATTTGAGGAGGGTCTAGCAGGAGTTTTATGGACTGCTGATTATAGAATTTAGATCACCTATATCAAAGTCTGTCTTTAATTTCCTTAAACCAGATCATCTTGGGTTGTATAAGTTAGGTCTCTTATGTGTATGCATACATGCATAGAGGTGTAACGCACATGTTTTTCTACAGTTGATATCAAACATAACAGTATGAAAAACAAGTTTGTGCTTACATAAAGAATTTGGAATACAAATTCTGAAATCTGATAGGGAAACATCTAGGGTGATGACAAATCTTTTGGAAATCTACATTTATAAATTGTGTGGCTAGTAATGTTCTGATTTATCTCAGAATAATGCATGGGAAATGAATCAATTCTGAAAGATATTTTGAAGAGAAATGTTTTTTTTCCAGTTACTTTAGTTATTTGCATGACAATACATTTGTAAACCCACTATTAACCCAGTATCTTTTTCCTGCCTTCTTGCAAATCAAACACCTTGAACCCAATTTTTGAATTTCTGTTTCTATTTTTCCTTTGAGTATTCATTAAAATGAAAGAAAATTTCCATTTATAAAAAACATGTACTTTTAAAATTCAAAAGCTACTTAATTCTCTTTTGATGTTCTTTAGTCTCATTTAATATCAAGTGGCTTCTCAAAAAGCTTAGATCAAGCAGTAGTAATTTCTAAAACTGATATGAAATTAATGCACCAAATTCATATTTATATCAATCATGTTTATGCACTCAAGTTTATAAAGATAATTTATTTCACAAACTTTTTCCATAGGTGACAACATCAAATTACATCAAATTAGAGAACCATTCTATCAGAAGAAATTATACCTTCTGATTGTGGCAACTATATGAAAAGAAAATAAAGACCACTTAAAACCACATTAGTACCTTAAAAAGTATGGTCTTACCTTAAAAAACATTTAAAAAATTTTAATTGTATTAAGTCCATATTCTGCTGCAAGTGTTTTACTATAAATAAAATTATTGGTTAGAAATTGATATATCAAACATGCAGTAGTGATTATTTCCTTTACGTCTGTCTCAAACGTGGCAAATCCTGACCATTACCAAGTCTTCTTTTGTCTAAGCACCTAAACATTTATTTAATTATTTAAATTAAAGCATTTAATTTAATGGTATTGATACATTACTGGTCCTTACTTTCTAATAATTTTAGCTGGTAATCCTTAAAATGACTCCATATACACTTTGGCAGGAAAGAGAGCAACAAAAAGATAAACACTTAAAGGTTCAATTCTTTCTTAGCAATGAAGATTTGGCCAAATAGTAGTTGGCATACCTTGTTTTTCATCTGGGAATGGGCATCTCATTAAGATATTTGGGGTTTGCTCTTTTACTTTTCACTGACTTTAAGTGATAACATGCATATCTTTGTAAGCATTAGGAATTAAAATGGTATTGATGGAGCCAAGTGTGTAGCTGACCTTTGACAACCATTGAAAGTGATTGAGAGTTTAGACTGTTGTTCATGCAGAGGGTGAGTTGGAGGTATAAGTTTTCAGTAGAAATAGGAACAAGATGGTACTGAGGAAGCATGCAAGTTTGCAAACTGGAAATGTGCTGCATTTTACTTTTAGTTTATTTTTTATTGCTTATACACACACACACACTTATTTACATTGTTGTATTTCCCCGGTTTTCCCAACATCATGTCACCCATGAACCATCGTCTTGATCTCTTGTGCTCATTCTTTCAATTATTTCTTCTTTTCTTTCTACCCCTCCCTTGCTCTAAGCTTTAGTTCTGTTGTTAGTTTCAACTTTTTCTTGTCCTTTTTTTTGTTTTCCCTAATTTCTGCTAGCACAATATTATTCTAGCTCTATCCAAGTTTCTGCAAATGACATGTTTGTCTTTTTTGATTGCTGAATAATATTCCATTGTGTAAATATGCCACACATTCCTGAGCCATTTGTTTGTATGGGGGTGTTTGGGTTATTTCCAATATACTATTGTAAATATAATGCCATGAACATTGGAGTACAGATGTCATTTTGAATTAGTGTTCAGTGACCTTTGGGTAGATTCCCAATAGTGGAATTGCTGGATCAAATGGTAGTTCCATTTCCAGTTGTGTGAGGGTCCTCCACACAGATTTCCATAGTGGCTAGACCAGTTTGCATTCCCACCAGCAGTGTAAAAGTGTTCCTTTTTCTCTACATTTTCACCAGCACTTGTTGTTACCATTCTTTGCTATACGACATTCTTACTGGTGTGTTAGTAATCACCTGTGGAATGAAGAAGAAATTGAGATAGAAGAGATTGATAGTGATCTGTGAGGCTAGCCCACAGAACGGGGATCCTGGGAAGCATGTCCAGGTCCTAGTTTAATGAAGTTGAGAAAACCCTTATATACCCCAGCAAAGAAATGTTACAATGATGTAATGAGGAAGTAGCAAAACCTATGTGACATGCATCAGAGAGGATGAGGGGATGCTAGATAACAGGAGAATTTATCTTAGGGGGCTACAGTCATTTACTAATAGGTCATATGTCTCTTGGGACATTCCAAAGAGGTTAGGAAGCTAGGTTACAGGTAAGAGACATGCTATTGCCCACCCTCTAGTGTGCCAGAGGGGGTTAGAGAGAGAGAGGTGTATTCCTCTTATTTGAAGCTCTATCTCTCTACCTGCTTCCACACTGGTGTAAGGTGGTATATAATTAGGGTTTTCATTTCCCTAACTGTGAGATTGAGCATTTTTTCATATGCCTGTTGACTATTTGCATTTCTTCTTTGCTAAAGTGTCTTTTAAACTCTTCTGTCCACTTTTTGACTGGGATTTTTGCTTTGTTCTTGTTGAGCCATGTGAGTTCTTTATGGATTTTTGATTTCAGACCCTTATCAGTTGAGTGGAGTGCAATTATTTTTCCCATTTGGTTGGGTGTCTCTTTGTTTTGGTTATTGTCTCTTTTGCTGTTCAGAAGCTCTTCAGTTTCATGTAGTAGCAGTTGTTCAAGAGATACTGCATTTTAAACTTAATTGAAACATATCTATGGATTATGTGTCTCCTTAAGAAAAAAATATTCACAGTTTTTGTTTCTCTTCTTTAAAAAATGTAATACTTTTGTTTTGTAAGTATAAACTTTATTCCTTTTTAATCATTTCTGTTCTTTGTGTGAACAATACTATATATTATGCACATATACTTTTTTATAGATATTATTGCTTGTGGTAAAACCCACTGATTTCTCCCTAAAATCTACTGTTTTGCTTTAAATGCTTCCTGCAAACATAGGAATGAGTAAACTTCACTACCATTACAGAGTTATTCTTTCATGTTACTATATTTAACACTAAAGTGACTACACAATGTTAAAAGAAGGGATTTCACATTTTCTGAATCCATATAACCCTTAGTTCAAAATTGGCAAGATGAAAGGTACTTTGCTGTATATCCTCATTTTGAGAGATGACTTTCTTTTATTCCTGGATTTCTCATAGCTTTAATAGAAAATTGCAATGTTCTAAGCCACAAACACCTATACTGTATATGACTACATTTTCTTTTCTGTTTTTCTGGGACAGGAGAAAATGAGACAGAAAGAGATGAAAATAGGATAGATGGCAATGGAAAAGACTGCCAGACATAAAACATATGAGATGAGTGGAACAAAGATAACGTTTTTCTATTTTGATGTGTTTGTGGGGAAATTTTGGTGACTATATTCCTAGATTCCTGTGTTCTTCTGTACTTAGGCTATTGCACCAGTGAAGGATATTTGGAAGGGTTAGTTTTTATTCTCTAGTTCTGTTATCACTGAACAAGCAATGCTTTGTGAGTGAGTTATTCTCTTCTATGATTTTCTTCCCTATCTCTTCCATGCCCTATATTTTGTTTGTTTCCCCACATTGGCAAGGTTGTTCTAGTCATGGTTCTGGTATTGGGTGGATGTATGTGAACTGTTTCTTGGGTGACCCACCATCTTGTGACACAGATGTCAACTGTGCTCTCATTCTCCAGAGAAAACTGTCCATCCTGTGACTACTTGGAGCAGACCCAGATCTCTTTATTGTATCTTACGGAATCTGTTTGACCAGGAACCTGGTAGTTTAAGGAGATTCCACTGAGAACACAGAAGAAGAAATGAATCCAGAGTACTTCACATTACCCTAGAAACTTCTTATCTTCAGCCTGATGTCAGCCTATGTTTTCAGTTTGCTTTCCCCTGAAGTGAGGCTCTTCTCATTTTTGGCAGTTTCTTTGGGGCATATAAAATGTTTCCCTCTTTAACCTGAGTGCAGTGAAAACTGTAATTATGAGATCTTCTGTTACCAACTATTACTGGGAAAATAACTTTTTTTTAAAAATAATTTTTATATTTCACATCTTTGTATTCCCTAGGGTTCAGTTTACCTACTATTTCCCCTCCCTGCTCCCACCTTTCCCTCTCCCTACTCCCAGTTGTGTACTTTAGTTTGGTTGTTAGCTTGTTTTGACTTTTCCTCCTGCTTTTTGTTTATTTTTCCTATGTCCATATATTAGTGAAACCATTTGGATTCTGTCCTTTTCTTTCTGACTTGTTTCTGCCAATAGGATTTCTTCTGGGTCCATCCATGTTATCTCAAATTCATCAAGTTTGTCATTTTTAATATTCCATTGTGTATATATACCACAGCCTTTTTATCCATTCATCTGTTTTGGGACATTTGGGTTGTTTCCATGTCTTTGCAATTATAAATAATGCCACAATAAACATCCAAGTACAGGTGTCTCTCGGGATAAGCATTGAAGTCTCTTTTGGGTAGATTCCCAGAAGAGTGATTGCTGGGTCAAATGGTAGTTACATTTTCATTAGTTTGAGGGTTCTCCACACAGTTTTCCATAGTGACAGGACCAGTTTACATTCTCACCAGCATTGTAAGAGAGTGTTCCTTTTTTTCTGCATTCACGCCAGCACTTGTTATTG
>PVHY01006764.1:60683-72208 GCA_004024945.1 Uropsilus gracilis | reverse complement strand
ATGTGTTTCCTGGAGACAGCAGAATGTTGGGTTCTCTCTTTTGATCCAGTCTGCAACTCTGCGTCTTTTGATTGATGAGTTTAGACCATTGACATTTAGAGTGACTATTGATGTGTGGGGTTCTAGTATTGGTTTTCTAGAGGTCATTTTGAGGTTCTGCTTTGGTTTTCTTTTATGTATATTCTATTTATTCGTCTGAAAGTTTTGGTCCTAGGGCTTCTTCCAATATTTCTTAGAGTGGGGCTTTGGTGGTAGCAAATTTTTGGAGACTTTGTTTGTCTGAGAAGATTCTAATTTTTCCTTCATATTGGAAGGACAGCTTTGCAGGGTAGAGTATTATTCTTGGCTGGCACTTTTTGTCTTGGAGTTTTTTGAATATGAGGCTCCATTCTCTTCTTGCTTGGAGTGTCTCTTCAGAGAAATCTGAGGTCACTCTAATGGGTTTTCCTTTCTAGGTTATTTGTTTCCTCTCTCTAGTCATCCTTATTTTTTCTTTATCTTGAATTGGGAATTTTACAATTATGTGTCTTGCTGTGGTTTTTCTTTCATTGAAGTAGTTTGGTGTTCTTTTTGCTTCCTGTATGTCTATTTTCATTTCATTCTTCAAATTTGGGAAGTTCTCTTCTATTATTGCTTTAAAAAGCCTATCATTTCCTATGTTTTTCTCTTCTCCTTCTGGGATTCCAATTACTCTTATATTTTCTTTCTTTAAAGTATCTGATAGATCTCTGATTTTTTCCATTATGTGCCTAAATTCTTTATCTGACATAAAGGGCATTTTTTCGATTTCATCTATGTTGGTTTCTAGAGTCTGTTTGTCCTTTGGAGATGGATTATGTCCCTTTGGGTTCATATGAATATTTGTATTTTTTTTCCTTCCTGTGTTTTCTCTTTGGGTTTGCTCCACATATTGTGCAACGACTGCTCGAGTATTAGTTGGCATGTTGAAGAATATTAATCTGTAGTGATTTCTGTCTTTTGCGCTGGGATGTTTTCTTGCTTTGGTTGGCTGTTTTTGGGTTTTGATTTCTTCTCTTTGTTTCTGTGTGTTCTGTCCTTTACTTTTGTACTCTCTATCTAGTATTGTAATTCTTGTTGGGATTTCTATCTGCACCCCCAGAAGCCTCACCTACAGCGAAAGTCCCCTTCAGAAGCCCTGCCCGTTGTGGGAGGTGCCAACAGTCCCTCTGGCTCACCGCTAGGAACGCTACCACATAAACCATAAGAGGAAGGCAGAAACAAATTTACTTTTCGAAAGACAAATCAGACAAGAGTCACTGGGGGGGTACAAGGAAACCTCTTTGATAATCTTACATACAGTCCAGTCTCTAGTCCAAAGCACACATGGCTGCAGTAACCATGTGCGGCCACAAAATGGCGACTGCCCCACCTTAAGCTGGATGAAGGAGTTAAGATGGTGTCATCACTTCTTTAGAAGACACAGCTCCACTCACTCCAAGCCAGAAGAAGCCAAGAGGGTGCCAACAATCCTCCAAAAGCAAGAGATTCAAATCCAATGAGGAAAACCAGGATGGCGTCATCAATTCTTCTCCAAAAGGCACAGCTCCGGCATTCATTCTTTCAGCTCCAACTCCAAAGTGGCCCAGCATCTGCAAAACTCACTTGGTACAGCAACACAGCAAGCACTTCAGATGTCTCACGTTGAAAACAGCAACACAGCAAACTCTCCTCTCAGTTCTCCAGAAGACTTCTAAGCTTCACAGTTTCAAAATTAAACCAAGTTTTCAAGTACCACATTTCCAAGACAGCTCACATAGGTTACAAGTTTCTCCAGCATGCTTCCCCGGGCTCCTCACTGGCCCAGGCTGGGAATGGAAGCCCACAGCTTGGTACCCCCTCCGTCCCCCCCTGCTGCCTTACATGGCAGTGGCATCTCTGAGGCCTCCAGCCTCCTTGCTGCTCCTCTCTGCCCCTTCCTTCTCGGGTCTCCTCTTAGTCTCTCTTCCCTTCTGTTCTCTGTTCCTTTCTCTTCTCTGTTCTGTTCTTTTCTCTCTTCCCTTCTGTTCTGTTCTCTGCTCTTTCCCTGTCCCTTTCTGTCCCCTCCCTGATCCTTTAATCCGTATTTCTTGAAAGCTTAATTTCCCTTCTCTAAGTCTCCACCCACCAATGCTAACAATGGCTATTTTAATGCATGAACACCAGTACTGGGGGCCACAGTCCCAACAGTAAGGGTAATGACAGTGAAAAATTTCTTTAGGTAGCAGTGTGGACAGATCCCAAATATTGTGTGGAATGGAAAATGTTCAGATGCATGAGCTCATCCTATATGTCCATTCATATAATTTGAAAAATAGTATTGGCAGTAGGTCTGTGGCTGTCTTTTAGAAAGAAAACTTAGTGGGAGTAGCAGGGATGCAGGCTTTGATGGCTCAGTTCTGTTGGTTACATACCTGTTGGTTACATAGGTATGTATATTGTGTGGAAAACGTTGGGCATTTTATGTTATATTTCAGTTAAAATGATAACCAAAGTAACGAATAGCTCTTAATGAATAGCTCAAAGTAATGAATAGTTGGGCATTTTATGTTATATTTCAGTTAAAATGATAACCAAAGTAATGAATAGCTCTTAAGGTAAGTGACTTGGACAAAATTCTGGGCCCCAGAGCTTTTAAATTCTGTGGCATATTCGTAGAGGTTAACTGTTAAGCCTCTTTATATCAGGAAGGGGTGATTCTGTTGACTTCCTGATTTTTATGAATTTAAAGAAGATTCCAGGCAATGAATGGATAACTAGATCAGGAAATTATCAGTGTTTAAGGTGATACTATTGCTAAAAGGAAATTAAGTGGTTGATCCGTTTAAAATTTAAAAATTTATCATAAAAGAGAAAGTGTGTAACTGTGAATATGGTTGCCTATCACCCTTAATAATGATTTTCCAGAATCCTTCCTGAAATCAGCCTGGAGTAGATCATCAGAAGAGGGTGATTTCCTTTAGCAAGATTCCTCCTATTCCTTCCTTCCCCTTCCTTGTGACTGTGTCACAGCTTTGGAGCTGGTAGAACTTTTGGAGGAAGCATGTTTGGAATGCAAGTTTCTGGGTCTCTTAAGGTATCAGGGGGTCCAGAGATGGCTCAGCCTGCCAGACACTTTAGATGAGTGGAACTCAACTATCAGTGTTTGAAAAGGTTAAGAATATGGACCCTGGAGTGAAACAAATCTAGGCTGTGTCATTTGCTGAGTATCTTTGGACAGGTTACCTCACTTCCTTGAGCCTCTGCTTCCTCAGACTGTAAAATGGAGTGGCAAACCGTCTCTCTGGTTGTTGGGAGAATCGGATGAGATAAGAAATGCAAAGTGCACAAGTATCTTTAAGTAGAAACTGCTTTATAAATACCAATTATTTTATTACTATCATCCACTTTAACGTTTGCTTATAAATTTGTTGTTATTCTTAAAATTCACCTATTTCTTTATTGCCCTAAATTCTTTTGAACTTTGACTGTTGCTTTAGACATCCCTACAACTCTTCTTAATACTTGTTTTTAGACTACAGCACAAAATTTGGAAATGTAAGGCTGTTTCTTCAGGATAGATATTTTAAATTCTCAAGTCTTTCTAAGATGAGGCAATCTTATCTCTTATCTTTCAATGCCTTTCTCTTAGCGAGATAATAGAACTTTTATAGGAGGATTGGGGTTATTACATAAACTTCAGTATCTTCCTTTTCACCCATAGGAATCGTTGACCTCTATTTGTGCTCTCTTTTCCCACTTAAAGGAGGGGAAGATTGTTTTTACTTACTGAAAAGTAGTAGAATTAGGTGATTTTGAGGATAAAGTAAAAATTCCTCAGCTTCGTACCTGAATCTCTTTATAACCCTGTTGAACCCTGCTTCTCTCTCTCTTACTCTCTTACTACTCTGTGCTCAGCAGGTACCGTGCACCATATTCCTTTAGACTTGTTCCCATTACTTCTTCTTGGAGTCTGACTTGGTCTGATAATTTTTCTTCTGGAAGCACAGTGTCTTGTACATTTCTCTTTTTGTAGTTTTCACACTGTGCCTTAGTTAAGATTGCTATAACAGCATGCCATACATTGGATGACTTACATAACAAACATTCTTGTTTCACAATTCTGGAGGCTACAAGTCTGAAATTAGGGCGCCAGCATGGTCAGATTCTTCTGGAGAACTGCATGGTTTACTGAGGTTTTTCTCTTCCTATTCCCACTGGTAGAGAATACTTTGAACCTTTTATCTCCTGTTAAGAACAGGAGATCCTATCATGATAGGATCCCAATCCTATCATGAGGGCTCCACCCATGACCTCATCCCAACCTAACCACCCCCCCAAACCATCACATGGGACAAGAGATTCAAAATAGGAGTTTTAGGAAGACAAAAACATTGCTCCATAAATGATGTGTTGCAACCATTTGTTTACAGGACTTCTGGGGACTGCTTCAGTATACTCCTAGCTGGGATCTCAGCTTTGGTTAAGTAAAGGACATTATACAAATAAATTCACTACTAAAATTTTGATGTATGGCTTCTTGAGGGGTAGCTTTTTGGAATAAAATTCTGATACTCATTTTTTGGATGTCAGATTTGTATTTTTCAAGAGACTAAAGTAATTACCTGTTCATCAAAATAAGTAAAACCAAGAAAAATGAATTTATTCCTAAGGTTGGCTCAATAATTTCTGTTCTTATTCCTGTTTTAGGTTATGGAACTGTTGGTCCATCTGAATAAGCGTATAAAAAGCCGCCCCAAAATACAGCTACCAGTAGAGACACTATTGGTTCAGTACCAGGACCCTGCTGCAGTTTCCTTTGTCACAGTGAGTGCCGTTTTGCAATACTTTCTCACTGACTTGTAGTAGGTTTTCTTTCAACATTTATCAGATGTCATCAATAGATTAGTAAGCTTAAAATTTCACTGTAGACAGTTTTTAAACAAAACATGCAATGTGTGTTCACTGACACAGCTTTCCCACTGCGTACTGACCCAGAAATATATTTAGGAACTGGATAAATATACGATTGTTTACATTGGACAGAGATTGTTGGTGCAATCAGTTGTCAAGTACATTTATATATAAAAGAGTAATTGTTTCTTGGTAGAGATTATATGAAATCAGTTGAGTAGAGAGACAAGTTAGGTAGCATAGGCATGAATAAAAGGTGAGAAGTACAAGGGCAAGAAAAAATTGGGAAACTAAAATTCTGTGTTTCTGAGCTGTATATTTATCTATAGGTAGATATTCAGGAAGATGTACTTTTAAAAAGTGGGGTAAACAGGTTGGTAAGAAATATTTCTGTCACCATCTTCATAAAAATTAAATGTGAAAAGAGTTGATGCTATGTGATGACAGGAGATGCTCTTTTTTTGGTCTCCTGCTGTTCTTAGCATTAAGGCTGAATTTTTTGGCGTTTATCTGACATCTGGATTACAAACCTTTGGAGACATCTGTTGGTTTAGATGACTTGTCTATGCCTATTCTGGTCATCTAGCTCCTTTAGATATCCCTTTATTTCAACAGATAGAAACAGTTTGTACCAACGAGACTGGAAATAGAATATTTTTGAAGGAATAACCTTATAAAGTCCTAAAGTGGAGAATTCAGAAAACCTTTGTCTTATGCATAAATTGAAATGTACCACATGAGTGCTTAAAATGAAGCACTCCCTTTCTCTTGGTTCATCACCTACTGATCAGTTACAGGAGTGAGGAACCAGCTTACTGAGGTTGCTGCAGTACTTTGTCAATTGGGAAATGGCAGCGTAGGATTCTCACTTGTACTTTCCTCATAGTTTGAAAAGTTAATGCAGTGAACTGGGAGGTCTGATGCTAATATGTAGCATACGAAGTTAGATAGGTGAAATGATTACTCTTCATTTTCAATGAAAAGTAGCTGCATGTATATATTCTGCTCCCCCAGTTTAATGGAGGCATAGTCTGACAAAGAAAATTGTGTGTAAAGTGTCCAGGTCCATTACATAAGTGTTTTAGATTAGGTCATGTTTCCTCTCACGAGGCTCCTTGTGAGTAGACTAAGTGGGGCTGCAATTCTTGCCGAGTTAGAGTTCTTGGTCAAGCTGTAACAGACATGTATGAACCTGTGGAGAGAGATGAGATTTCTTTTTTATAACTGTAAGTTCCTAAGTTATCAGCCATATAATTTTGTTGAAATCTTGGAGTATTTTCTATACACTCACTTGCTTTTCTCTTATTGTATTAGAATTTTACTATAATTTATGTTAAGATGGGCTATCCTCGCCTACCAGTGGAGAAACAATGTGAACTGGCCCCTACACTTCTTACTGCCATGGAAGGAAAACCCCAGCCACAGCAGGATAGGTATGATCTCCTGAGTTACTGATTTTTCACCTGCAAATGTTAACAGAGGCCTTCCAAATGAGGCCTGCCTATTTGGTTTCTATTTGGTTGCCTACTTGGGCAAATGATTACTCTTAAACTCTTTCAGCTGACAAATAATTGAATTTTCTGTGTTACCTCAACATATCTTATTAATACTATTATACAATTTCTTGATAAAGCATATTAAAAATGTATAAAACTAACAACACTTTTCTCTGCATGTATTATTTCTTTCTCAATTATTTTGAAGCAGCTTATTTGATAGCATTTGCAAGTTAGAATTATAAAATGCTTGTTGTTTACACTTCTGTCCTGGAAAAAGGTAAGATTTCAGAGTAGTTTTCTTACAGAACAGATCACCTATTTATATTAATATGGGAACTAGTGAGGTAAGAAAAAGGTTTAGGTGACAGTTTTAGTTTCTAGCTTAGCCCAAAATTCTGCATTAGGGTCTCTAGATCATTGTGAAGAGTGCAAATGTCGTGGAGGAAAGATGGTTCATTTTACAGCCCTTCCAGCATGTACATTTTTAATAATCACTGTAATTTGTAGTTACTGGTGCAGATTAATAACAGGTACTGCTTGAAATTGTTGTCATGTGTTTAAGCATAATAAATAGTGTAGTGAAAGAAGTAATTGCTGAAGCTGTTACTTAAAGTCACAGTAGAAACTTTAATTCATATTCAAAATATTGAAATGATTAATTTTTAACTTCATTAGATTTAGAATAACCTCTTTTTTTTGAGACTAGGTCTCAATATTTTTGCCTGTGGAACATCAGGCTCACATTGCCTGGAGAACCGTGGACTCAAGCAGTCCCCAGCCCCAGCCTCCCAGGTAGCTGTGATTACAGGCACGTGTCACCAGGCCCCGCTATTTTTTTGGGGACTAGGTCTCGCTACGTGCCCCCCAGTGGGACTTGAACCGCAATCCTTGTCCAGGACTGCAGCTTCCTAGGCTGCCTCTTACAGGCATGTGCTACCATGCCTGGCCTTAGAATAACCTCATTTTAATGAACTTTGGAAAAGAAAAATTTTATTGAAAGGAAAATGTTGTAGTTCAACTTTACCTACAGTTTTATATGAAACTTCCTTTGGTAATTTCAGATATTAACACAGAGTCTGTATTAAGCACTTTATTCTCCCAAGTATTTTTAGTAATGAGTCAGATTGGCTAAATCTACCACTCAATACACTTAACTTTCAATGAGAAGAGAATCTAAGCCAGTTCTAGATTAATACCTTGTTCATTCATGGTATTGAAAATAAAGGATCCTTAACTACAATTGCCATTTTTTGTTTTGTCTGTTATTTGTATATATGAAAACCTTATTTTTTTAAGTAGCTGCAATAAATGTAATTGTTTTTGCAGCTTAATGCATCTTTTAATACCAACCCTTTTTCACATGAAATACCCTGTTGAATCATCAAAATCAGCTTCTCCGTTTAATCTTGCTGAGAAACCAAAGACTGTGCAGCTGCTTTTGGACTTCATGCTTGATGTCCTTCTGATGCCTTATGGGTAAGTTAAAAAAGTGAAAACAAAACAAAGCATCCTTGTTCTTTTTCTTTTTTGAGACTAGGTCTTGCTATTTGCCCATGGAACCTTGGGCTTACGTTGCCTGGGGTACCATGGACTCAAGCAATCCCCAGCCTCATCTTCCCAGTTAGCTGGGATTACAGGCCTATGCTGCCACTCCCAGCTATTTTTTGGGATGAAGTCTCGCTGTGTTGCCCTGGGTGGGACTCGAACTGTGATCCCTAGCCCCAACTGTTTCATAGGCTGAAGCTTACAGGCACAAGCCACCGTGCCTAGCACATCCTTGTTCTTGACTGCTTTTGCCATGTGGTGTCAAGTACTATTTTTAATGATTCAACTTTCACTTGTAAATGAATGTGTCTCAGATTTTGTTTGCACCCACTCTGACCCCTTCTGAACTTCAGCCCACTGCTTGTTGGGCTTACATATAGGTTTGAGGTTGCTGGTGTGATTTCAAACTCAATCTCTCTGAGCTGAACTGTCTTTCCCCATATAATCATACCAGTGCTATAATGATTCTGCTGGCCGTCTGGCCTACATCTGTAGACTGCATACAGCTACAGTTGTTGCTACAATAGCAATTTCATAAGAAAAATCATCCTTCCTTGATGTGTCCTGGAACCATCCCCACTGCTACCATCTAGTTGTGTAGCTCTTTCAGCTCTTAACATGATGTTCTCAGCTGCTTTTTTCACAACTCTCTATACTGCCGTCTAGTTTTCAGATTTTTAAAACACAGATTTTAACGTCTTAATGTGTTAACATCTTTTTTTTTTTTTTTTGGAGACTAGGTCTCGCTATTTTTGCCTGTGGAACCGTAGACTCTCATTGCCTGGGGTACCACAGACTCAAACAATCCCCAGCCTCAGCTTCCCAGGTAGCTGGGATTACAGGCACACGCCACTACGCCCAGCTACTTGTTTTGGAACTAGGTCTCGCTATGGGCCCCAGGTGGGACTCGAATCGTGATCCCTAACCCCGGCTTCTTCATAGGCTGAAACTTACAGCATGAGCCACCGTGCCCAGCTTAATGTGTTAACATCTTAACATCTGTGTTAACACAGTTGACATCTTAAAATTCGTAGACTGTTATTTTCCAGCTAATACACTCAGTTTCATGCGCTCTTTCTAGCTTTCAAGTGAATGCAGGTCTCTTCTATAAAGGATGCTTCCCCCATCAAAAGAAAAAGAAAGATGACAAGAAGCACAACCCATAATCGTCACTTTGAGAAAGTGTTCCAAACTCATTTGGCTGTAGACCATATGTATCTCTGACATAAACTTCTTGCCCTGGACAGGGACACTTCTCCAAGACTAGATGCCCATCTGTCTCGCCACTTTTTATCACATTGTTGACATGCCCTTTTCCCTAATAGATTGGGAGTTCCTTGAAGTCAGGAGCCATTTCATCTCTCTCTGCCTCTGCCACAGAGCAGGTTCTGATGGTGTTCCCGATTTCCTTACTTTGTAGGCTATCCTGCTTTAAGACATAACTTTTCTAAAAATCTGCTCTCACCGTGTTTTTTCCTTGATCACACTTACAATAGATGTAGATAGCTTTTTAAGATTTAAAGCTTTTCCATACAGTGAAATTTTAATTTCAAGTGTGTTCATTCTTTCAGGAAAATCTCATGGGAGGAAAGTATGTTTAGGTTATTGTATCTGCATGGGGTGTGCCCGCCTTTATAGAAATAGTAATGTTTTATTTCTTTTCCAGATATGTGTTAAATGAATCCCAGAGTCGCCAAAATTCATCTTCAGCACAGGGTGGTTCTTCAAATAGTGGGGGAGGTTCTGGAATCCCACAGCCTCCCCCTGGAATGAGCTTTTATGCAGCTAAGCGAGTTATTGGTGATAATCCATGGACACCAGAACAGTTGGAACAGGTATTGCACGTGCTCGGTCTTAATGACCTTTACCTCTTATACGCACCCCTCTGAAGTCCATGAAAGCATGTTGGACATGGTTCTGGTCTATTTAGACTCTCTCATAAAGTATGTTTCAAAGGAGCAGTTGATGTAATATTCCTTTCCTTATGTCATTATTTGTTAATGTTCCATGGAAAGGGAGATGTGGGATATGCTCTTCAGTTTTTCTAAACAGCTTACATATTTCAAGTATAAAATACAGCCCACTTAATGGCTTGAGTATATTTAACTTCTTTCATTTTAGTTTTTAATTATAGGCTTGATAATCATCCAGCTGCTTTGGTATAGTTAGAATATAATTTATCTTAATATTTTCAGGGCTGTACATTTTGGGTAAAGTGAGGAACTGCTGTACCTCACAAGGGACAATGTGGGGAAAAAGCATGACTCCCTTTTATATTTCTGACTGGGAATTAAAAAAATTGGCATTAAGAATTTTATTCTGGATTTAAACAGGACACAGATGTTCTCTGAGCAGCTTTTATAAAAGACTGGTGCTCTACAGAGAAGGTGCCTCACTGTGTCTGTGTCATCAGGCACCTCAGGGAAGAACAGATGAGATCAGTATGTAATTATTTTGGAATTCAAGCGACATGGGTTAGTCTTCCAATCCTTCCTTTATCTCTCCATGGTGGTGTAAATGACTTGATCCTTTTCTTTTCGGGAATATAAGTGACCACTGATCAAAGCAAGTGTTCCCAGGAGAGGGAAAACAGCAAGTGGGGCATTCTTTGCCACAATTTATAGAATGATTTATTCACCACTGGTTAAGTTTGATTTGATTTCCTTCTTCATGTGTTATGGATTTTTTCCCCCTTTAACCATGATGTAAGTAAAAAAGGTAAATAGTAACAGAAACTGCACTTTATGAATTTCTGTGTGGCGGGCACTATACTGAATACTTTAAATACATTTTCTCATTTAATTCTCACAGTGACCCAATGAACAATAGAAATTACTGGTTTTATTTTTTAGAAGGAACTGAGATTTTGAGATTTACTATGTTCTGACTCCTAGTCTTTTAAGTATGCTTAGGGCTAATACTGTAAGTGCTAGAAAATACTTCTTAACATTAAATTGTAATTGTTTATTGGTCATTATTTACTAATTTCTAAGACCTTTATACGACTTTGTCAGTTTCAGAATCTGTTGTTGAAGAGTTTAGCTTTGAGGATGAAATTTCCCCTAATTTTCAAATATCTTTTTTTGTTTCACACTTTTTCTTCCAGATAAAACAGCTTTTAGTTTTTTATGATGATAAAGCTAGAAGTAAAGATTCAAATAGTATAGGCAATTTTAAAGAAAAATTATAAATTATCTGGAGTTCCACTGTTCTAGCTAGTCCTATTCATCCTCACCTTACCCTGTGTTTATGTGTACACAAAATTTTGCATAATACCTTTTTTATATATCATATATCACATTATTTGTAGTTAAATGTTTTCATTTTACTATATATTGGGCTTAAAAAAGTCATCCTTTTCAATGTCTATATGTAATATATGTATTTAAACTACATAATATTTTTAAATTAATCTATTGATGGATATTAATGTTTTCAGGAATCTTTGCATATTTGTTTTTAATATTTGTGTACTTTTGTAGCTGTGGTTAAGATTTCAGTGAATGTTTAGCCTTTTTTTTTTTTTTTTTTTTTTTTTTTTTTTTTTTTTTTTTTTTTTTTTTTTTTTTTTTTTTTTTTTTTTTTTTTTTT
>PVHY01006764.1:0-60583 GCA_004024945.1 Uropsilus gracilis | reverse complement strand
TGCAGCTTCCTAGGCTGCCACCTACAGGTTATGCCACCATGCCCGGCCAGGAAGGCAGATATTCTTATGACCTGTTTGTATACCCTTTTAAATTGTTGCTTTGTCATTTAATAATTATAACCCTTATCAGCCCTGATTTATATATGTAAGAACTATTGTGTAATTACTATTTTAAGGTAAAGATAAGTTTTACTTTTTAGGCGTGTTTATCTTAAACAGAGTTGTTTATAGTGAAATGCTTAGTGTTTTTTACATTGCATGTTTCTAAGCATAGTTTCTCTTCAGTCTCTTTCATATGAACCAGTCAATTAGATTGAAAGCTGTGTGATTAGAATGTCACTTGCATTGACCTAAGAACATTTGAAATCAGACTGTTTTCAGAATGTAAGAATTTTGAGGACAAGAATTTTTAGCATAGAGTCAGGAGAGCTCTAGGAAATGTGTGTTGTTTAGTTCCTTTTGGATTCTCTTAATAAACCCTGGAGTACTTTATTCCTAATGTACTGTTTTACATGGGGACTCAAAATTTGGAGTACAGTCTAAGTTATCATAATTCTGGAAGTTATGTAATCTAAATAATAATCTGTATCAGATTGACCTTGGAGTCTGAGAAACTTGAATTTTAATCCTGCTTTCATCATTTACAGTTTATCTCTTAAGCCTTACCTAAGTTTGCTCATTGAGAAATGACATAATAATACTTAAATTGAAGATTGTGAAGGTTAAATGAAATCATGAATATTTTGGTTTAGTGTAGTCCCTAGCACATTTTAAACCTTAAATAAAAACTGCTACATTGTTGTTAATCCTTGGTTTATGACCTTCTGATTTATTAAATAGTTTTTTTGGTTGCTGTTCTTTGTTTCTCTGATCATCACTGTTTTTCCTTCTCTTCACTTACCTCCAGTGCAAATTGGGTATAGTGAAATTCATAGAGGCTGAGCAGGTGCCTGAGCTCGAAGCTGTTCTCCACCTGGTGATCGCTTCTAGTGACACACGCCACAGCGTCGCAACTGCCGCTGACCTAGAGTTGAAAAGCAAGCAAAGGTAAACGACTTACTTTCAAACTGAAAGGTGGCTAGATTTCTAACAACTTACTTCATACATAGTTGTTATTATAGGATTTTGTGTAGTGAGACAATAAACCTGAGATATGAAATACAAGGTAGTTATTCGGTTTGCTAAAGACCAGACTTGTGTGTAGGGCAAGAAGAAGAAAAGCGATTTGGAGATGCATTTAAAAATAGGAATGAGCCAGGCATGGTGGTACGTGCCTTAATTCACGCACTGGGAGGCAAGAGACCAGGGATCGCATGAGTTTGCAGGTTTGAGACTACCCCGGGCAACATAGGGAGACCTGGTTCTCGAAAAAGCAACCGGACATGGGTGGGCGTCTGTAATCCCAGCTACCTGGGAGACTGAGACTGGGGAATCGCTTGAGTCTGCAGGATCAGGACTACCCTGGACAACATAGCTAGACCTGCTCTCAAAAAAGAAATTAGGAATGGGTTTGGAATGGTATCATAAAAAATGAGATCTTTGGCTAGCTAAATGAACTTAATGAACTGATATTCAGAAAAATGTTAAAATCCATAGGTTAGCCAGCTTTGACTGAACTTTTATCTTAAAGCTTTTGCAATTGCTTTTAATAAAGGTTTGTAGATGTTGTGGTGAGTACAGTGAAAGTTGGACCTGAAAAAGAGGAACGGACTAGATCATAATCTACACAGGAGGAAACACAGATTGTAGGTTGCTTCACAGAACATACATGAGATCAAATTAAGGCCAAATAAAGCAGTGTCACACCAGTTTGTGTCCATTGGTAAATAAAATTGAGTAAATAGTCAATAACTCCGATTAGGTTTCCCTTGAAACCTTATTTATGTTGCTTGGCATCATCAATTGAAGTACTTTTTAGAAGGCAGTTTGTAGTAGTAAGTAGTGAATCAAGAAAATATTTGCAGCCTTTCATCTATATCTTTTGACAAATTATCCTAAGAATATCAAAAAATATATAAATATAAAAATTATAAAAAAATAAATAAAATAAAAAATATATATTTAGAAATGTTATAGATTGTTCATTATACCATTTCCTGTAATTGTATCAGTGGAAATAAATTCAGATTTCCACAACATGGAAATTTTTTTTTTTTTTGAGACTAGGTCTCACTATTAAATGGCCCGTAGAACCGCAGGCTCATGTTGCCTGGGATACCACAGATTCAAGCAATCCCAAGCCTCAGCTTCCCAGGTGGATGGGATTACAGGTGTGCACCACCACACCCAGTAATTTTCTGTAACTAGGTCTCACTATGTTGCCCCGGTTGGGACACTTGAACTGTGATACCTGGTCCTCGCCGCAGCTTCCTCGGCTGCTGCTTACAGGCACGTGTCACCGTGCCTGGCCCACCATGGAAATAATTAAATGTTTTTTTAATTTTTATTTTTGAGAGACTGGGTCTCTCTATGTTGTCTAGGCTAGTCTCGAACCCGCGGACTCAAGTGATCCCTCGTCTCAGCCTCCCAGGTATCTGGGATTACAGGCGTGTGCCACCACACACGACTGGGAAAAAGTTAAATGGCGTTCCATAGGGGTAGTTTATCTACCAATATAATTTAAAAAATAATAAAGCAGTGTGTAAATTTTCACCAAGTAATAGCAAACCAGTAAAGCAGAATACAACATTCTATCTCTGTAGATTTGAAAACTGACATGTGAAAGACTGATGAAAAATCTTGGTTCTTGGTTGAAAAAACAAGTTATGAAACAGTTTTTTAAAAACTTCATTTTAATGCTTAACATAATGACATACTAGA
The DNA here is from genome assembly GCA_004024945.1 of Uropsilus gracilis. NCBI lineage: Eukaryota > Metazoa > Chordata > Mammalia > Eulipotyphla > Talpidae > Uropsilus > Uropsilus gracilis. The sequence goes on along the minus strand of PVHY01006764.1, from coordinate 57,763 downwards.
AAGTAAGATAAAGAAAATTCAGCTTTATAAGGATTACTTATACCAACTTTCCTTCTTCAAAGAAGCCTTTACAGCTCTATGTAACAGGATAAGAAAATTAACTTTATGGTGTCTTAGCTTGCATATTGAGGTGTTAAGGAACCATTCGTGTGTGGTGAGAGGAAGCCGCTTAAGCTAGAGGGCATGCGAGGCCTCATGGAGGAGGATGAGGAGGAGGTTCTTAGTTATAGAGTTGATTCTGGTCCTGCCTCTTGCTCATTGTCAGGCCCAGGGTTCTTTAAAATAAGAAAGTTGAGCTACACTGGACTGAAACCCACAATTCTTTTATGTTACTAATAAATACACCTTCCTGGTACCCTTTTAAAAGAACTTGGTTTCATGCTATGGAAATGTCTTTTTTAAAACTCCTGTGTGGTTCAATCATGTTCTTTGTACCATACAGTGGGTTAGATTGTTGAGAGTAAAGACATGTTTTGTGCGTAAGCATTCTAATTAGTTGTGTTGTCTATTAAAATAAGTGTGGGCATATTTCAATAATAATATAACATTTTTAATAGATGAACTTTATTGTATATAACTGATTACATCATCATTAGCAAAGATGATACTAGTTTTTTTTCTCTTAGGTGTGAAATTTTTAAGTAGGTTCTATATAAGTTGACTTGGTATTTCTATTAAGGTAAATATATAATTCCTATTCAAGTAAAGTTCTTACAGAATTTTCTGGAGGTAAAACAAAACTAAAAAACTTACTCTGAATTATACAGGGAAAAAAAGACAGTTAACCACAGTAAAAGTTCAAGCTTTTACTTAAGCTGTTAGAATTTGTGGTTATTTTCTACTAATTAAAAGACTTGTAGCTGCAATTTAAAAAATACTATGTTGTACTAAGCCCCTCTGAATAGATTGGGGGTGTAAAAAGTAAACTCTATCCCTTCCTCTTATGTCCTGATTCAAATACATAAGTTTTAGAGTCAGCTAAAAAATAATGTAACATTCTTTGGAGATTAAGGGTTGAGAATAATATGTAGTTGTTTCCCCATTTTGTTAAGGAAGAATCCCAGAGTAACTCTTCAGCTGATCCACCTGTTACCTATTTCTTTATTACCAACATGTTATATCCAACCACTTATTTACTTACGTAGGGAAAATCTAGAAAAAGCTAAACAAAGTTAGTGGTTATGAAAGGAAAGAGAGAAGGATAGAATGTGATGCAGACCATTAGGAATTTTATTTCCTAATATTCATTTCTGAAATTTCAAAATAAACATGTAATCAAAAAAGTAGAAAATGATGGCAAGAGGAAAAAATAGAAGCAGTGAAAGTTATCTTTATTTTTCAACCACTAGTAAGTTTAGAGAAATGTATGGACTGCTAACTTTTTAGGCTTGTCATTTTAATGAATAAAAATTTTCTTGGTCGTTTCCCTTTTCAATTTAAGAGTTTCTAAGTGGTTAGAAGAATCAGCTATAGAGATATAGTTCAGCTCTCTTGGAACTATTCCATGGCTTTCCCCCTGAGAGAGTCCACTATTTTCCTTTGCTACCAGATTGTGTCATTAGGTACACTGGTCTGTTAAAATCAAGGTAGGATAAGTGACTTTTTCTCCTGTTTCAAAATAAACTTTTGGCTGTTTTTTCTTCTATAATGTCAACTACACATTTCATTTTTCTGTTTAAACAATTTCCTTTGGAAAGAAATGTTGTGTTTGACTTTTTTGAAGTCATTAAGTGGGCAGCAAAAATAATAATTTTTAACAAACTGTGTTGTAACCTTCCATAGCTTGATTGACTGGAATAATCCCACCATCATTAATAAGATGTACAAGGTATACCTTGGAGATATCCCACTGAAGACAAAAGAGGTAGGTTGTTTTAGTTTATTCTAATGTTATCTCCAAAAAAAGAGATTGTGTTGACATGAGTTCTGTGTAATTGGAACATTTTCTCTTAGTTATTTTAAGTCTAATCTGTGCTATAGAAAAATACTAATTTTAAGTCAATTCAAAATACCAATTTTAAGTTGATTAAAATCTGGTAGTTTGATCTGTGTTTTCAACTCAGATACTTTAATAATGATGATACATTATATACATTTGGGATCAATAAACTTTTCTGCAAATATTTAGGACTTTGTAGACTATAGGTTCTGACTTTGCAGTTGGTCAGCTTGCGGTATTATGAAAGTTGCCAGAGGCAATACATAATTGAACATGGTGTATGTCAGCAAAACTGCATGGGTAATGAAATTTGAATTTCCTATAATATTTACATGTTAAGAAACACTATTCTTTTGAGGTTTTTTTTTTTTGTTGCATATATATTTAAAAAAATTTTTTTTAATTATTATTATAACGTTTATTCCGGTTGACAATTTAGGCCATAGACATGTACATGAAAATTCCATAAAAGGGATGAGTATGTGGGGGTTAGGAGGGCTGGAGATGGGAGGGAGTGGTCAGGGAGGCAAGGTGGTGGGTGGTCCCCAGGGAATACAAAGATGTGAAACACATATATAAAAAACATAAATAAATTAAGAAAAAAAGGGAATCAGTACAATTTCTATGCTGGGGAGAAGTAGCTCTCCTGCCTGCCTGGCACTATGCAGATGGCTCTTATTTTCTTTCTCCATTCCCTAATAACCCTGTCCTTTTTTTTTTTTCCTCTTTTAAAAAAATTTTTAATTGAAATTTTTAAAAATTTGCATATGTATGCATATTTATATTTATATTTATATTACATTATTCCATTATTGTGTACCCCGGGGCTTTCCCACTTAACTTTTGTTAACCATCCTGATCTTTTTTTGCTCTTCACCTCCCCAGCCTTCTTCCCACCTCTCGTTTGTTTTTCTCTCTATCCATCATATAAGTGAGACCATCTTGTATTTCTCTTTTTCTTTTTGACTTATTTCTGCTAATATGAGTCTTTCTAGTTCCATCCAGGTTGCTGTGAATGACATGTGTTTGTCCTCCTTGATTGATGTGTATATGTACCACATTTTTTTAGCCAATTATTTGTTTTGGGGCATTTGGTTTGTTTCCAAATCTTGGCAATTGTAAACAGAGCTGCATTGAACATGCGCGTACAGGTGTCCTTTTGAATTAATGTTTTCATGTCCTCTGGGTAGATTCCTAGTAGTGGGATTGCTGTGTCAAATGGTAAGTCCACTTTCAATTGTTTGAGGGTCCTCCACACAGTCTTCCATAGTGGCTGGACCAGTTTGCACTCCCACCAGCAGTGTAAGAGAGTTCCTTTTTCTCCACATACGTGCCAACATTTGTTGTTGTCTGTTTTATTTATATGGGCCATTCTTACTGGTGTAAGGTGGTATCTCTGTGTGGTTTTAATTTGCATTTCCCTGATTATTAGTGATGTGGAGCATTTTTTCATATACCTATTAGCCATTTGTATCTCCTCTTTGGTGAAGTGTCCTTTAGTTCTTCTCCCCATTTTTTGAGTGGGGTTTTTGCTTTGTTTTTTGTTGAGCTGTAGGAGCTCTTTGTGGATCTTTGTTATCAGACCCTTGTCACTTGTCTGGAGGGTGAAAATTTTCTCCCAGTTGGTTGGGTTTCTTTTTGTTTTGTTTATTGTCTCTTTTGCTGAACAGAAACTTTTTAGTTTGATATAGTCCCAGCTGTTTATGCTTTCCTTCATTTTTTTGCCGGCTATGGTTGTTTCCCCAAATGGATTTCTGAGGTGAAATTCATGAAGGGTTTTGCCCAGGTTTTCTTCTATGTATTTTATGGTTCAGGTCTCACTTCCAAGTCCTTTATCCATTTTGAGCTAATTTTTGTACAGGGTGTGAAGGTGTTATCCTGGTCCAGTTTTTTACGAGTTTTGATCCAGTTTTCCCAGCACCATTTACTGAAGAGGCTATCCTTGTTCCAGGGTATGTTTTTTGCCCCTTTGTCAAAGATTAGTTGACCATATATGTGTGGTTTTATTTCTGGGTATTCGATTCTGATCCATTGGTCTGAGAAACACTATTCTTTTGAATAAAAAAAAAAAAAAGCTAATTTTAAAACATAAAAGGACATTTAAAAGTGTAATTCAAAGGCCTTCCCAAGATAGGTGGTGACTGCATTTGGCCTGTGGACTGGTTTGTTAACCTCTGAACTTGGAATCTAGAATCTTCTGAAACCCCCAAATAGGACATTTACTTAAGAATTCAAGTTTTACTCCATTTACTGTGTTTAGAAGTATTTCAAGTCCAGACCCAGAAATGGAGGATTGTTTATTTGCTTTTTAAACTGTTAATATTCTAAAAATTACATTAGCTTCAATTTAATTAGTGGGATGTAATGGAAAGAACAGTAGATTAGAAATTGGAACCCATTGAATTCTGGTGTGAAACGGTTGCACATACATATGTCGGGAAGGAGAGATGTGACTGAGATCTCCAATGAAATTCTCTGGGTCTCATGTATGTAGAAAATAAAGAGGTTGAATTAGATCAGTGGTTCAAGAGTGTGGTCTGTGAACTGTTGTCAGGATGTAAAGACTTTTAGCTATTGGTGCAGGCAAGACTTTGCTTTTTCTTTTTGCTGTACTGGCAAAAGCCATGGTGGGTGTGAGTGCTGGGGTACCAACATGAATCCAAGCAGTATTCTGTTCTTCACAGTCGGCACTCATGGTTTGAAAGAAAAAGAATCAAGAGAGCCTCAACGCAGCCTACTTAAGATTATTTTTGATGAAGCAGTAAAAATTATTTTACCTAAAGCGTAAACAGAACATGATTTACAGGTAATGATAAAATGTTTAGATTTCAAGCAAAAATTAAAATTTTAGAAGCTGTATTCATCACAGTGAGTTTGGCAGCTTGTTAAAAATTAGACTACTGATGAGACTGATAGTGATGTTAACTTGATTTTTAAATTTTGAATGTTGTATACTGAAACATTTGTTTTGCTCAGTGAGTCAGTAGTGGTGTTTAGTGTAACAGGACTACATTTAGCATAACAGGGTTATGCTAAGGTTCACTGAGGCAAACTTTCAAATCCACTTGGCAAGTAGCTTTTAAGCAAGTATTGTTTATCAATTTAAAAATCTCGGTTTCTTCTACTAAGATGGATATTGAAGAGATTTCCAGAAAATGTAAAACACTGCTACTCTCGGTGTAATGTTTTCTTTTGGAAGATAGGGTTATTTTTCTGAAAGTATGTAATGAGTTTATTAATATCTTTAAGTGATTAAGAATTTATCAGTTTTGATTTCTAATGCATTTCACTATAAGTAACAGCTCCTATTTTATTTTTAAGGCTGAGGGAACTTGAAACAAAAGTTTGAGAGACCACTGATTGAGATGTTTCTCATGATTTTTTCAGTTCAGAATAATTTTGAAATCCTGAGTTATAATCAAATATTTCCTACAGGGAGCAGTTCTGAAACCAGAGCTGAAAAGAGACCCAGTCAGTACACGGGTCAAGTTAAAGATCGTCCCTCATCTCCTTCGTTCTCGACAAGCTGCGGAAACGTTTCCAGCTAACATTCAGGTAACCATCTTTTCCAGAGAAAAAGGGCTTTTCTAAGACTTTTGTACTCTCTGATTCATTAGAGAAAGAGCAATGTTAGTGGATATTCAGGATTTAGGTTGTTATGTATAACAGTATTAAGGAAATTCCACCTTCTCACTTTAGCTGCAGAAATGATTTTTGAAACTTTCTAAGGAATCTGTGCTGTATATGTGGTTAATATCCACGCATATTGTGTGGTGATGGTTTCTTTCAAAATGCTTTTCTGAGTGACTTTCCTTCATAAATGGTGGCATCAGGAGCTTGATCATGTAAGGGAAAAACGAGTCATCATTGCTGAAACTCTGTGTGAAGGCAATGGCATAGACTTTTGATTTATTTTTATTTCTATTTTTTGGAGACTAGGTCTCACTCTGTTGTCCAGGGTACTTTCAGGCTCAAGTTGCCCACGGTACCGTAAACCCAAGTGATCCCCCGCCTCAGCCTCCCAGGTAGCTGGGATAATAGGCACCCACCACGGCACCCACCCAGCTGCTCTTTCGAGACCAGGTCTCAATATGTTGCCCAGGGTATTCTCAATCTTGCCAACTCAAGCGATCCCAAGCTTCTTGCCTCCCAGTGCTTGGACAACAGGCATGCGCCACCACACCTGGCAGCCTATTGATTTAGCCTCATGGTCTTCATCTCCCTGTGCCTAGTGCTGTTGTTAACTAGTCTGCCATTCCTTATTTAGGGTGCCTTAGTAGTTTTTACCTTGTTCCCCTACTCTTAGTGTTTCCTGTGGCCACTTTGTTTTCTATGTTGTCACCACAGTTATTTTTGCAGTTGCTAGTCCTTGTACTCTCTGTTGTGAGGTGGACACTCTGCTGTAGAACCCTTGCCTTTTAGCCAGGTGGTGACAAGCTCAGCTTTGGGGGCATAGATAGATGTGAGTATAATTTTATTTATATTAGTTGCTTGCTTTAGATCTTAAACAAGCCTCTGTTTTTTTCTGCTTTTAATTTAAAAAAAAAAAAAGAAAAATGTAAAGCGAAAAGTTTAGAGCACAGTGATTAGTGCTCGTTCAGGCAGTTCTTGGTAAATGGTAAAATGTTAGCAGTGATTTCACTCTGAACTTATATCTGGCCACCACCCCTTTGCTCAAAAAAGATTATTGCTCTCTCAGAGCAATTTTGTTTTCACTTTATGGTGAACATAGACTTCTGTTTTAGCATCTCTCTGTCTTAAGGCTTGTTTATGTGGTTGCTTCATCCTTCTAGATATGAAATTTTACTCCCAGTATCTAGTCTTCTGATCTTTCACTAATTTCAAATATTCTCTCTGTACGAAGTTATACTTTTTGCACAGTTTGATTTCACTTTTCCAGTTCTGTTTCACAGAGAGTCCTTGATAATTTTGGTTCAGGAAATTTGCGGTAATATTACATTGCATAATAAGCAGCTAGAATTTTATGATAAAATATTCAGAACCTTCTTATTATAACTTAGCATGTAGTTATGTATGTTCTGGAAGTAAGTTCGGGTAGTATTGAGCATTCAAAGACAAACTTGTCTGTCATCCATAAATATTCCTTTCCTCTATTCCCATTACTACCATTGGATTGTCGTACTCCTACATAATTATCTCTCTGCATTTGTCTTCTCCCTGTCTGTGGACCACAGAATTCCTGATAGTATTGTGTAGATGCTTCTTTTTCTTATTCTAAATCTTTAGGCTTGTGTTACCTCACTTTGATTTTTACCTTGTACTTCACATATGTTTGCCATGAATTTTATTTTTCCTATGTTAGTTAGCATTCTGATAAATCCTTTTGTTTTTGACACTGTTCCTTTCTTGTAGGTGGTATATGATGGACTTTTTGGCACAAGTACAAATTCAAAATTAAGAACATTGTCCCTGCAATTTGTGCATCACATCTGTATAACGTGAGTTTTTTGAACAGTTTGTAAAGTTTTCAAGATGTTGGGGTAATAGTGATTCTAGTATATCTGACCTAAAATAAATCACATTTGCTTATTTTAAAAAAGTTCAGATTTTGATGAGTTTTTAAAGCATATTTGCTTCTATCTGTAATTTTTTTAATTGTCAAAAAAGGTAATAATAACAGTTTTTTATCTTGCTTTATCTGTCTTTTTTTTCTAAAGCTGTCCAGAAATCAAAATTAAGCCACTAGGTCCAATGCTTTTGAATGGCCTCACCAAGCTAATTAATGAATATAAAGAAGTAAGTGACTTATCCTTTCAATTTCATTAAAATTTTATATTTTAAAATATTTTGTTATAAACCTTCTTGTCTATATACAGACTTACTTAAATTTTGCTGGTCTCCCTTCATTAACATTTTTAGTTGAAGTGGGGGAAATTTAAGACATTATTTCATCTTTTGCTATTTTGAAAAATGTTTAAAAATTGATACAAATATTGAGGAGTCTTATTACTAGGTAATAAGCCATCACTTAGTGATTCTTTGATAAAGTAGACATCTACTTGTAGGCATGTATGTTAAATGGAATTAACTTTTGTTTATAATTTATTTTTATATGGGTCTGCTTGGATTTGCTTGTATTACGAAACTTAATTATTAGGGGCTGAGGTTTAACTGATTCAAAGCTGATTCTGTCAAAACATGCATTCAGTAAATTTTTGATTCCTTATCTAATTGGGATGAGGACTCCTTGAAATGTAGATTATTGGATCCTCTTTGTCTTTGCTGTATCATTTTTCACCATTTGTAGGCTTTCAGGTAAATTTTTGCTTAGTCAGGGTAAAGTTTCAAGATCTCTAGTTAGCATTTACTCCCCTGAGTTCCAGCCAACCATGAATGCATGTTTGTAGCAGTGTGATCAAGATTTTACCAGTTGGAGATAGAGTTGACTTTGAATACTAGTTTTATTCTTTGGTGAGTTACTGAAGTCCTTTGGACTCCCATTCTTTATTAGAAAAGCAAAAACAGTGTTGCTACTGAAGTAAATCGTTCAGCACAGTGAAGGCACATCAGTAAACACAGTTGTCGCTGAAACACTGTCCATTCTTTGTGCAGCTGTGCTTTGGCACAGTGGTAGGCCGACTCGACTTTGGTCTTCTACTGAGTAGTGCTCACATGGTTTTAAAATAACCTTCAGATTATTTTTATTGGCATAGTCAGATGGCTTTGGGTAGTTGGTAGAAATAAAAAATGTTTTGGGACACTTAGGGAGTAACTATTTAAAAATAGATACATAGTGTTCAAGGCTCTCATCCCCTTAGCCTCCAGATGACAGCTGCATGTTTTTCTAACAGGTGTCCACTAGGTATGGAAGGGGAATCTCTCTCTTAAATGTATAAACTTCTACTAATAGAAGGGTTGCTGTATTCTAACCAGTGAGACTTTTTTCATAAAACCATGTGACTTGGATCTATATCTTAAGTGGGGGCCATACAAACTCACTTGATGACTATGATTGCTTTAATTTTTTATGGCAGAAGATACAAGGAGTTGTTATAGTATAGGGTTTTAGAAAATCACTCCCAAACTTAATGCACTTTTGGGTGAGAGAGGGAGATTCCAGTCTGTTGAATCAGTGATAAACTTCTAATGAGTTAAGCTGTTTGCTTAGTACGTTGAAGATGAATTCTGGTTTCTGCTGGTTATGTAGTATTGACAATACCATGAACTTAGCATCAGCTAAGAGAACCTTTTTATATATTTCTGCTGCATTTTCCTTTTGAACTCAGTTGGGGATACAAAGTTTTGTTTTGTTTTTTCCTTTTAGTAGTTTGATGAACTCTGGGTTTGGATATTTTTGTTTTTTTTTTTCAGGTGCTAGTATCATGTAGTCAGGCAGAGTGAGATGGAGGTTTAGCAAGGAGTAAAGTAATGCATGCAATTGCAGCAAAAAGGTTTGCCGTTTACTATTTTTTTTGTCTGTTTTTTGTTCTTTTTTCTTTTTTTTCTTTCTTAATTTCAAGGACCCTAAGCTACTGTCAATGGCATATTCAGCTGTTGGAAAACTCTCCAGGTGAGTAAACTCTTTTTCAGTGAGGGATATCCTGTTGGTAAACAAAGAAGAATTACGTGTATTTAATAATGGATGGAGAATATATTAGTTGTGATTCTGCAAGAAAATATATGTAATAGCCATAGGCATTCAGAAATCACTTCTTTGTAGAAGGAAAATTATTGTGAGATACTTTAATTTACACTTAATTGTCATATTAAATGGTGGTCTTGAAATGAGAATTTGAACTGGATTCTGTCATAATGAGTTAGTTGCTTGGACCCTGGAGACATTTGATTGTCTTTAAGTGTTCTTGTTGCTGCTTATTCTGAGTCTTTATTAACTCTGATAATCAGGGTTTTTCTAGTGATTCTCTTTTCTGATATGATTCTTTATAATTCTGAATGGTTCTGCTTACAAAGATGGATTTTTCTCTTCCACTTAGTACGATTTCCTTCTTCCAGTTCCTTCTGGCTTCCTCTTCCTTTACTATATTTCTAGGTAGGGAAGTAGAGGTGCAGTGTCCTCCGTGGCAACATGTGCTGCTTCTACCCCAGCGCAGGTTACGTATTGGCCTGTGTAGACTTAAGTCTTGCTCTTCTGTCTTGTGCAGGGAAAGTCTGCTTTTGGGCTCAGAAAAAAGCCACCCTAGATCTGACAGAGTGCAGGGTTGTCAGCAGTTTTTGTCTCTTGTCTATTGACATGAAGGAACAAAGCCCATTATCACAATAACTTTTATTTTGAATAACAATTTGGTCTTAATTATCTATATTCTTTATATTAAAAAATCAGAAATGTTAACTGAATGCATGGAATATTATAAAGAATATCTGGATAATATCTGTTAATCAAGGGTTAGATTAGATAGTTGAGGAATTAAATATTTATCTTAAAAACTCTGGTTCTTTGGGGATGTAATCTACACATTGCTGACATTGTGTTCAGAGGTGAAAGTGCAAGTTCAGGAGTACTTATGTTTTGTTTCATTTTTGTTTCCATTTCAAGGAAATTTATGGTAATAATGAAAATCTTGTATTCTCTTACAGTCGAATGCCTCATTTATTCACTAAGGATATAGCTCTTGTGCAGCAGCTTTTTGAAGCCCTGTGTAAGGTAGGGAAATACCTGGCAAGTTTGTGCTTTCTGTCTGGATGTTTTCCTGAGACCCCAAAAGGGAGGGAAACACTTTTTTCTCTCATTTTTATAGGAAGAGCCTGAGACTCGACTTGCTATTCAAGAAGCGTTATCTATGATGGTTGGAGCTTACAGTACTTTGGAAGGAGCACAGAGAACTCTCATGGAGGCCCTTGTGGCTTCGTACTTAATAAAGGTATGTGTGAACTGCACTGGCTGGTGCCTATATATGTTACACCTTTGAAAATAAAGTTTGAATTACTTTTTTCCTTAATTATTTTAATGACTAAGAGGAGTGTTTGGATTGTGATTTATGATTTATTTTTAATTCTTCCTAATGGAAATCTGATTTTAGGGGAAAGGGAGTGGTGATGGTCAGTCTTCTTGGAAAACTGGCCTTAATGCCAATGTCCTCCATGTTGAAAGTGTTTTATTTTAACAAGTAGTGAGCATGCTAGCCTGTAGCGTTTAATAGATAACGTCAAGGGAGGAAAGCAGTAATTTTATATATTTTGTAAATTTTATATAGCAAATATTTGTATAGAAAGTAAATCAGTGCTATCACATGTACTCTTCTTCCTTCTGGTCCGCTTTATGTGATTTTCATGAGAGTTTAGGAGATTTTAAGTATCTATAGATCTGACGAGATTGGGCGCGTTCAGGGTGGTATGGCCATAGACTATCTAGAGCTGTAGGCATATGTGCACATAGTATATAATAGACTGAGTAAAATAGTATATTATGTATTTGCTTCAGTTAGTTCTTGTCCTACATTTCTAGTAGAAAGATGGGGACATTAAAGAGGGAATGATGTCAAAAAATATTGGTGAGATGCATATTGTGTCCTACTGAAATTTGACTGGCACCTTATAAAAAATTCAGAAAGGTATTGGGTTTCTGTTGAAATCATTAGATATACCCAGCATAATTAGATATACCCAGAAACCTTCCTGTATGGCTAGTGGATTGCCATAGACTCCCATTTGTCAAATGCTCTTGGTATCCAGTGTACATAACTCATAGTTATAAATCACAGACAAAAAAGTATAGGCTTATTTGGAAGCTCCTTGGAACACTTTACAAGGAGCTATTGTTCTTAATTTTATAATATATGTGGGTGCTGGTTACTCTCATGCAAATCAAATCATGTAACAGTATTGCCAAGCTAAACTAATTATTTTCTTTCCTCATACTGCTTTTAAGGCAGTTGGAGGACAGGCTAAATCCTAAAGACTAGTCCTTAACACCATTGCTCTTTAAATCTCAAGGAGTGCTAAACATCAGGAACACCAGAATCAATAGGACAGAAGGTGTCTCTCATCTCATTTTGAATTGTGACTGGAGGACTGACTGAGGTGGTGTAGGGGGAAAAATGAGAACCAGTATACTCAGTGTCAGTAGGGTCTACTGGTTGAACTTTGTACACTATCAGCCCATTTAAGTTAATTGAATATATTTATGTTGTTGAGACTGCTTTGGAGTCAATTTTAGCTTTAGAGTAGATATGAAAAATTGGAAGTTGTCAAATTTATAGGGATTCTAGGTAAACTCTATTTTATAAAAATTGTCTGAATTTCATGTGAGTACCTGAGTTTGAGAAGTGAGGAAGCAGAGGTAAAGGAAAGAAACAATGTATGCTGGTCCCTGCACATGCACATCCAGTCTTGGGACCAGCCTCGGGTGGAGGAAGAGCATGTCCAGGGAGGTGCTCTGACACTGGACTTTGTGGTTTTCCTACTTTCTTTGGAAGAGCTTCACAGGTCTTAAATGTACTTTTTAAGTAGTACCACTCTCCAAAAGACTTCTAACAACATTGTTAAGACCTTAAGCAGAGGCTCTGTCTTTATTTTTATTTATGTAGATGCTTATTTTTTGACATAGCAACTTAAATTTTTCATTGTTTACAACTAATATAACTTATGTGACTAAAAAGTTGTTGTAATTGAATTTTCAAAAAAAATCTCTGTGCTTGCCATTTATATGTTAATAGCCCGAAGTTCAAGTACGACAGGTAGCTGTGAAATTTGCCAGCACGGTGTTTCCCTCAGATCATATACCTTCCAGATACTTGCTCTTACTCGCTGCAGGAGATCCGTAAGTTTCAGGTCTTAATTTGAATTTGGGATTTTTTAAATTATGTGAATATTACTAAAATTTATGGTTGTCTGCAGCGGTCATTTATGATTTAGAAGCAGTTTGTTAAGAGTTAAAAAATATGGCCCTTGATATGCTGTGTACACACATCATATACATATAAATTTATATAACATGTACCATGTTTATATGTATAAAAGATATGTGTTACATGTATATATGAGTATATATATAGATAATATAGAAAAGTATGAGATGATCAAATATAGATAGAAATTATGGTTGTTATATTAACATAATTATATAAAAATCAAGCTGTAAAAGGAGAAAAAAATGAAACGATGGTTTCACATCTATTTTAGTATTATGTTAATAGAATATCATCTTATTTCTAGTATACTAAGATTTTAATAAGATGTATATATTAAATTTTATTTTAATGGTTATATTTTTGTATTTCCTAGTTTGGTGTGATGCATTTTTTGAAAGATTTATATGGTTCAGAAATTGGGGTATACCTTAAAAGCCATATAAATAAATATATGTGGACATATTAAAATAATTTTTTATTAACTATTTTATATCTTAAAATCCATAAAGCATTTTAATATATTTAATAGTAGCAATTTTATTACTTCAGCTGCTAGTTAGAACTTTGTTTCTTTTTTGTGAGATTCTTGGGTGTTTTTCTCTTTTTAAATTTTTATTTATTTATTTTTTGAGACTAGGTCTCGCAATTTTTGCCCGTGGAACCGCAGGCTCATGTTGCCCAGGGTACCGCAGACTCAAGCAATCCCCAGCCTCAGCTTCCCAGGTAGCTGGGATTACAGGCATGTGCCACCATGCCCAGCTATTTTTTTGGAACTAGGTCTCGCTACGAGCCCCCAGCGGGACTCGAACTGCAATCCCTGGCCCTGGTTGCAGCTTCCTGGGCTGCTTACAGGCATGCGCCACCATGCCCAGCCCCCCTTTTTTATGGTAGACTTATTTTGGGAAGCTTTTCATCATCACTGCTTAGGAATGGTTTGTTTGTTTGTTTGTTTATTTATTTATCTTTCATACAGATTTATTCGTATATGTATTGTTAAGACCCTTCATTTTCCCCTTCCTCCCACTCCCCCTCAATGTCTTCCCACCACCCTTTTGTTTCAAGTCATTGGTGTTTGGCCCATTGAGCTTTTTTCTTTACTGGTGCAGTATCTTTTTCCTGGGTGGTGACCTGCTCTCCTGGGACTTTGTGGCCCTTGCTGCTTCGATTTCCATGGCTGTCTTAGCAGCGAGTATTTGTTCTAACCACGTGTGAACCCTTGTAGATCAGTTGAGGTTCAGTTGCATCATCCTTTGTTCCTGTCTCCTCTGTTGCAAAGCTTTCTGCCATGGAGGTGACTCTCCTGTTCTCCAGACCTGTGCGATCACAGGGATTCGTGGCACCTCATTCATGTTATTTTTCTCCTCCGATCTTGCATTTGTTCCATGTTGCTGTTTCCAGTCCTAATGGTTCTGGCATCTGAGGCTGGCCTCCAACACCCAGCCCTTTGTGGTAGAGAGTTCTTTAGTGCAGGCCAATTCCATTCAGTGGTTGGCCCAGTTCCACTCCTCTCCCTCTGTTTGCAATTGTTTTGTGGCCGTGTCCCTTTTTTTGTGTCTTTCTCCTTTGCAGGAAATGGAGTGTTTTGTTGCTGTTAAACATATTCTGGATCAGGGGTTTGCTTCTCTGCCTCCAAAGTCCCTGTAGGTCTAGTTCTGTGGTCGGTCATTGTTTCAGTGGGCTTTAAAGTTTGGGAGCTTGTTGTCCAGTCATTTTCATTTTTGGTCTCACCCAGGTGTCACATGCATCCAGGGCCTTTATTCTTCAATAACTCAGCATAATAGGTGGATATTCTCCTGTTCTGGATTGTTAGAAGTGGGATTAACTGAAGGAGACAATCCCCACCCCAACCTCACCCCACCCCCTGCTGGCCATACACTGTCAGGGGCACAGGCCCTGTCCCCCAGGCTCTAGGGACAAAGGCGTGGTGGCTTCCCGGCCTGCCTCCCACTGTTGGCAGAGGACCGGAAGCTCCACCTCCCTGCACCCCTAAGCTGTGGCCTAGACCAGTGGTAGGCCCAGTACCTCCAGAAGACTGGAATTTTCAGTGCCCACCCCGGACCCAGCTGGCAGAAACCCTCTGATAGGCACATACTTTATTCCAGCTCCCTCCTTGGCATGTGTTCCCCCGACGAGGGCGAGAGCACTGGCCCTGTCTCCCAGGCTCTAGGGACAAAGGCCAGGAATGGTTTAAATAAAATTAATCGCTGTTCTTTTTTTTTTTTTGAGACTAGGTCTTGCTATTTTTGCCCGTGGAACTGTAGACTCATGTTGCCCCGGGTACCATGAACTCAAGCGATCCCCAGCCTCATTGTCCCAGGTAGCTGGGATTACAGGTGCTACGCCCAGCTATTTTTTTGGAACTAGGTCTCACTACGTTGCCCCGAGTGGGACTTTGAGCCGCAATCCCTGATCCTCGCCACAGCTTCCTAGGCTGCCGCTTACAGGCATGTGCCGCCATGCCTGGCATTTAATCACTATTCCAACTGGTTTGGTTGGTGTAAGCCCTTCATACCACCTTTTCCCCTATAAGTTTTTTTTTTTTTTAAATTTTGCTATGTATGATGTTTTTCTAACTTAAGATATAATTAACATTATATTAGGTAAGTTTAAAATTCACAGTGTGTTGATTTTATAACTTTTATATCACAAAATAATGTAAACAGATTGTTAGCTAACACTTGTATCAACTCACATAATCACCATTTCTTTTTGTGGTGGGAATGTAAGATGTACTTCATTAGCAACTTTCAAGCATATAGTAGCATTATTGACTGTAATCAGTATGCTGTGTATTAGATCTTTAGAACCTTTTTATTTTATAACTGTAAGTCTATATTCTTTGACCAGCAACTCCTTTCTTTTCCTCTCTCCTCTCACCCCCACTACTTTAAATACCATTGTAGTCTTTGTTTTTATGAGTTCAGTATTTTTGGGCTAGTTTTTTTTCCCTTGGAACTTTAATTGTATTTCAGATGAGATCGGACGTGTTCAGGGTGGTATGACCGTAGACGGAACTTTAATTGTATTTCAAAGGTTATGCCAAGTCCTAATGATGGTTTTCTCTTCTCATATAGCTGCATTTAGATTTGACTTTGTATTGTTACTCTTGATTCTGGTGCATTGCCACTTATCACTTTTCTATCTTAGGTTCTTAACCACGGGCCAGGTCACAGGTTCTTTGGTTAAGATGGCAGTTTACTTTAGAGCTGGATTTTTCAGCCATTCAGGTGGACGGCCAAGTTAAGCTTTTGACCCACTGTGCCTGGTCTTTTAAGTGCTGGAAATTAATTTTACTAAAGAAAACGAATTCAACAGTCTTCCTTCATTTTATTTAAAACTCTTCTGAGCAAATAGCTGGTCGTGGTGGCACGCACCTGTAATCCCAGCTACCTGGGAGACTGAGGCTAGGAATTGCTTGAGTCTGCAGTTCCCCGGGCAACATTGTGAGACCTAGTCTTAAAAAAAAAAAAACTCTACTAAGCAAATAAAAATCTTCTGATACCATGAGACTTGATTTATTAAAAGTCTGTCTTTTGAGCTTTTTCTCTGTTGCTAGGAAAGCTAGTAACAATTCAGAAGCAAGTAAGAACTCACTGAGGTCAGTCTCTAGGTGGTCTGAAATTTAATTGGTTTCCATATTTTTGCATATTAATGTTATGTTGTCAGTTGCTACTTAACAGAATACCTAAAGGTGTAAGAGTGTGTAAGGTAGGGTACATGGGCCACTGGTAAAAAGTGACTGACTTTTTAAAATATGGATTTTTTTTTTAACCTCTGATAAGGATAAAACATGGACACAGCTTTGTACATAATGAATCTCAGTAACCTGTCATTATGACTCACCACATCCCTTAAAATTTCCAATAAGTAATTTCTTATGTAGTTTATGACTCTTTGTTTTGACAGTAATGAAGGCATTTTCTCATCAGTCTATCAGATAAGATTGCTGTTCTTAGATCTTCAAATGATCATTCTCTAGATGGTAAAATTTCTTTTTTTATTCCTGTTTGTTTTCTGAAAGACGGGAAGAAGTTCATGGAGAAGCTCAGCGAGTATTAAGGTGTCTTCCTGGTAGAAACAGAAAAGAAAATGTTCCTAAGCAGATGCCCTCTTTCCCAGAGATGGTGTATTATATTCAAGAAAAGGTATGGATTGAACTTCAGGTAATTCGTTTGAGTCATAGAGTGGAGTGATGAAGGTAAACATACATCTTTTAGGTGCAAAATGTTATCATTAATGTTGAACAGTAATATAATTTCTAAAAATGTTAATATTTACAAAAGAGGAAGGAGCAGAATGAGGAGAAAAGTAGAATTCTCAAATGTAATTCATATGTTTTGCCCAAATCTGGATTACTTGCAATTCTTTTGTCTTTAAAATAGTTCTCCTTTGGTATAACATGCTTAGAGACACATCTTTTAAGAGCATTATTTAGAGCATCACCAGTTTAAGCATACTTCCAGAAGCAGTTCAGATTCTCTGCTCTGTTGGCACGCCTGTGTGTGGTTAGAAGATGCATCCCCGCCTCCATGATTAATGGACATAAACCAGCATGCAGTGAGCTGGTGTGGCAGTAAATGCTTGGTTTATCCTTCTCAAGCCAGTGAAAATACAAAGAATAAAAGGCAAAACACCTGTCACTTGGGGTTTGAGGGACATGGGCAATCAGCATGATTAATGGGAACATGTTTTGGCTTGAAAAATAGTAGTGAACTGTAATATAGGCAGGGGTTGTTACTTTCCAGCTGAGGAAGGGTATGCAGGCTGTGTATCAGCATCTGTTTTTGTTTGTTCTTTTTTCTAATCAGGCTGCCCATCGAATGAAAACTCCAGCCAAGTACATGACTGGAACCACTGTCCTCCCTTTTAACCCAGCAGCTTTTGGAGAGGTAAGACGCATGTATTTCTACCTTGCTTTCTTCAGGCTCTAAAAGATAATCACACTCAAAGAGATGCCTGAATTCTTTGTGTCCTGAGTCAACCCATACGTTGTTTTTCGTAGTGTTGATAAAGAAAAACTATTTGTGAGTGGTTATTATAATTTATAATAATCTAAAAATACATGCATTTCAGTGAGTGAAAAGATTGAGTGCACTACATTGATTATGATTTTGCAGCAAATTAGATTTGAATTTTAATGTTGCAAGTTTGGAGAGTTCAATTAATTCATCTTGTTTACTAAGGGAACTTTTATTTAATCATTGACTTGTACTAATTAAATAACATAGTCTTGTTCAGAGTGAGCAAGAGTTCACAGTGAAATTGCTGTCTGCCCTATTTAACTGTCAAGGGGTGCTGCTTCTAGAGGATTCCTTAGTAATCAGTTTACATCAGAAGTTTTCATGGTATTGTATTCACTGTTATGTAGATGATTGGAATTACTTCCTCAAATTTTTGTGTCAGAGAGATTACACAAGTTTCACAAGATATAGATCATTTGTCCCAGGTTTCTGCCCAGTGTCTCTCTCCCCCCCCCTTACATGCATACACATTTTTCTTTCTTTTTAAAATAATACATATTTTTATTGAATAAGTTTTGTTTACATTTGCCTTTTGGATGTCCCCCCCCACACCCCCTAGTCTCTTCATCTCTTCTTTCACTGCCATTTATTGTTTTTGTTTTTTGTTTTTTTCTTTTTTTTAAACTGGGTCTTGCTATTTTTGCCCATGGAACCGCAGGCTCTCGTTGCCCAGGGTACCACAGACTCAAGCAATCCCCAGCCTCAGCTTCCCAGATAGCTGGGATTACAGGCATACGCCACCACACCCAGCTATTTTTTGGAACTAGGTCTCACTATACGGGCCCCAGGAAGGACTCGAACCGCGATCCCCTGCCCCTGCCGCTTCATAGGCTGAAGCTTACAAGCATGAGCCACCATTTTTAGCCCTTCAGGTCTTTTCTTTCCTATAGCAATGTCCTTTTGTCCGGTGTGGACATGGTTTCCTGGGACACAGTGGCCTGTGCTTAGTTTTCCAAGTGACTTTTTGCTGCTGGCCACCAGTTCACACATTGTGTTCTTTCAGTGCTTCCTCCTCCTTTCTGGTCGGCTGCTCCGGCCCATCTTCTGTCATATTTTGCTTCTTCTTTGTTTTGTAGTTCTGGTTGCTGGCACTGGGAGTGTTTCTCCCGGCCAAAGTTTGTGCACCAATTTTTTGATCGAGGTAGGCCCTGGCAGATGGTTGGTCTGGTTAGTTGTGGGGCCACTGCCTGTCTCTGTGGCTTTCCTCACTCCCTAAATTGGGAGGGTCCTTTGCTCATGCTGAAGGCATCTCTGAATGGGAAACTCCATTCCCATCATTGTAGATCACAGTGGTTGTATTTCTGAGGTAGTTTGTCTCTATATAGTCCTGTGTCCCATGGATCTGACATGTTTGTTGTTCCAGAATACTTCTTTGCCTTTCACCTCTGTATTCGTGTGCAACTGCCATTGAATCACTGATTTAGTTGCTTCTGGTGAGGATTGACTGGATTTAGTAAAGACCAGAGGGAATGAGCCCTACCACCCTCTACCCCCCCACCCTCCCAGCCCACGCATCAGGGGTTTAGTGCCCGGCAGCATGGCTGAACTGGGCTTGTACGCGGGGGTACCCCCTTCTTCCCTGACCACCTCGTGGTGTGGTGATGGGGGGGGTTTGGCACCCCCAGCTGCTCTCCACTGCCCTGACAGGCAGCAGGGCCCCCCTAACTTGCACTCCTGGAACACCGAAAGGAGTGCGGCAAGCTGGATGGCTGGGGGACTCAGTGCCCAGTAGCCTGGGTGAACTGGGCTTGTGGGTGGGGCTTACATTTCTTAAAAAAATGATTTTCGTTGTAATTTAGACTGTAAAAGCTGAGTTTGCATTTTAACTTCATTGAAAGACATTCTGGATTTATAAAAGTTTGTTATGTAAATTTTCCTCTAGTAAACATTGAGTTATTTTTCTGTTTTCTGAGTGAATGATTCACAAGTTTATTAAGTAGACTGTGGAGATCAAAACTGGAAATGGTCACTTTTCGGGATACCCTCCCACACTGGTGCTTCAGCCGCTTACCTCCTGTTCTTCCTTCTGTCCCTAGATAGTTCTGTACTTGCGCATGTGCCTGGCTCACAGTGCTGGTATGGTACCCACCTCTCAGAGTCTGGCTGATATGCAAGATCACTCCCCAGCCATTGGACGCTACATACGGACTTTAATGTCAGGCAACCAGGCCACATCCTCGTCGTCCTCTTCCAAGAGTGGAGAAACCAACCCCGTTCAGATATATATTGGTCTGCTTCAGCAGCTCTTAGCAGGTGTTGGAGGTAGGAGGTTGTGCTACTGATATCAGATATGACAGCTCTTCAGCAAAAATCTAAACTTTAATCTCAGCAGAAAATACATAGCAAAATTATTTTCTGTCTCCATTGCTATAACTGAACTTTAAATCTTTGTTTCTTTTAAACTTATTTGATTCATTCTTGACATACTGCTTTTCTTTTCAGAAAGAAAGGCTAACAATAGCTAATACAGTTTTACTTTGGACGTGGATGTGGCATCATTTTATAGATAAATATTGGGCATCATTTTATAGATAACTAGTTTGTGAATTTGCTGTATTGAATCACATACTCTATTTAGGTGCTTTTTTGTTGTTGTTGACATTGGAAATACCTCTTACAGTCAGTAGCCTAGTAGCCTTATAGTTGTAAGGAATTGAGAGATCCTGTATGTCATTTTTCTTGAAATTGAAATGGCTCTGAATCCTTTTCTTTTTGAGGTTTACCGGTCATGTACTGTCTGTTGGAAGCTGTGTCAGTGTACCCAGAAAAGCTGGCTACAAAATTTGTAGACAAAACAGAATGGATAAAGGTATGTCTGTTATATGCATATTTCCCTTTGATTCTGTGTATTTGAAGCTTCATGCTGATGATTTTATCTCCTTACCAGTGTTCATATAACCTTTGTGTCATTTTGAAACTTTTTCATCACTCATGGGAAGCTTGTCATATGTTTCAGTGATCCTTCTTTGTGAGAGCAGGAGTTGAACTGAGTTATATGAATAAAGAGTAATAGATTTTTTTGTTTTTAAAAGTTAAATAGAAGTAATAGGTTAGTATAATTAAATTGAGAAATACTGAAATATCTCCTTTCAGTAACTGTCCCTCACCTACCCAAATTGTCCAATTTTCTCCTCCTTCCTTTCTCACTTGGCAAACATCCCATAAGTCATCATTTATAAATGGTACACTTTCTGAGCTTAGGATGTAAACACAAAAGTAAGCATTTTCCATTTTTCTCCTTTTACACAAATGGTAGCATCATTTCATACCTGTTTGGTGCCTTCTTTCAATACAATAGAATGTGGAGCTGTCGGCACGTAACTATGAAAGGAGAGCCTCTTGGTTTTAACAGCTTCATGATTTGTGTGACTTGTTTTGTGTGATTTGTGATAAATTACTTGAGTTCCTGATAGTCATCAGTGGTATTTGTGGTTGGCTGCAATGACTAGCCCATCATTTTGAATATGAAGAAGTACAATTTTTATATTGGTTCCCAGAAGTGGAATTGAGGACATGGGCTTTGCAATTTTGGTACCTCCTTCTTGTTAGTAGGACCAGTTTATATTCCCAGCAGTTATGTTAGGAGTGTTCCTGCCCCCGGTCACACCAAAATGGATTGCTAAGTTTAGCAAATACAAGTATGAGGTCTTAGTTAAATTTGAGTTATAGATTAACAGTGGTTTTATTTTTTTTTACTGTAGATATATCACATCCAGTTTTGTATATCTCTTGTGCTGCATTATATCTTTTTTTTTAAATGAAAGTTGAATTATATCAAAATGTACAGTTATCTAAGTGTGAAAACATGAATGTACTTTACAGGAAATTATGAATGTTGTACTTGTCTGGAAAATCGGATCTCATGTTATTGCTTCTAGTTTGAAAAAGTTTTTACCCCTTTGCGAATATTTGCTGTTTTTAAAATTATCTTGGAGTTTTTGACTTTTGACTTCAGAGTGATTGACTTGTGGGGGGGGGGCATCAAGCTCTATAGCCCACATGCTAAATCTGATTGGCCTCTAGTTTTGATGTGACCTTCAAGCTAAGGGTGGGTTCTATGTTTTTAAATGGTTGAAAGAGATCAAAAGACAAGACAAATAATACTTCCTTCCATATGAAAATGATAGTGTCCATTGAGTTCAGCTGGAGCAGACATACCTATGTGTTAGTTGTCATGTCTACCTTTGCACCCCAGTAGCAGGATGGAATTGTTGGGACAGAGGCCGTATGGCCTGCAAAGCCTGTTAGGCTCTTTGAAAACACTTGCTGAACCTTTGTTTCTACATAGTCTGTTTATTGGGTCTTCCTTTTCTGTACTCTTTACTTCTGAGGAAAGTGCACTGTTTTTTGACATATAGTTGATTCAGTTTTTTGTTCAAAATAACTTACTGTGTTTTCTTATGGCTACCAATCGATTATAAACATATAGCATTCTTTTAACTTAAATATTAGTTGTCAGCTGAAAGGTGATTATTCATCATGTATGTGTTTCTTTTTTTTTCTTTTTTTTTGGCACACACAGAGTCTCATGAATAGCAGTAAGGAGGAGATGCGTGAGCTGGCTGCACTGTTTTATTCTGTGGTGGTATCTACGGTGTCAGGAAATGAGCTGAAGACCATGATAGAACAGCTTATAAAGACTACAAAAGACAATCATGTATGTTGTTCATTTATCTTCATTATTGTGGGAAAGTTATAAAAGCATCTAATACAGTGAGTTTTTGTGTTCTCATTGGAAAACCAACTTATAAATTCCTTGTTTTTATGATTGCCAAGGTTAAATGAGTCAATGTATTGACTTAGTGGGTTCATTCAATGAATTTGGATGCCTCATATCTGATAGGTGCTTGTTTTTAGGCTTGCACCTATTCAGTTTTATCACTGAATGTCAGGTGCTGCCTGGTGCTCACAAATGTCAGCTTCTTTTTTCTTCCCCATCTCAGGCCTGTCAATTGTGCCTGTCCCATCAGAAAACACTGTCAAGACCATATGCTTTCAAATATTTTGCTGTTTAGAAATGAGCTCTATTTATTGTATGTGGTTGACAGTAGGGAGAACTTCTGCTTGAAAATTATGATGGTATAGATACATAAGTGCTGTAAGCTAGAAGAAAGTGTGTATGCTATAGGAGTATACAAGAGAGTCATCTCACAGAGCTGGGTGGATGTGGGCTTAGGAAATCTAAATCTTGAAATAAATCAAGACACATTTAGCTTTTTATTTTTTTTTTTTACTAATAAATGCAAGTTTCTATTAGTGCTAATTGATTTTTTAATTTTTTTAAATTGATGGCGCGCATATATATATATATACACACACACATATTTTTTTTTACATTGCTGTATACTCTGAGGTTCTCCCACCACCTTGTCACCCGTGAACTGCCACCCCAATCTGCCATGCCCATCCCTCCCCCGACCTCACCAAGATAACAGTTAATTTTTTAATAGGATTCTTTGTGTTAGAAATTCATGGTTTCTCTTGTTTACTAGGTCTGACTCATTAGCGTCTAGTGAAACCTCAAGTGATCACTTGATTCTTTGACTTTATGTTTTATGGGAGGGATAACTGGAATAAATGCAGTTATTTCAGTGCATTCTTGTATCCTAAGAGAAAACCATATATATATATATATATATATATATATATATACACACACACACACACACACACACACACACACACACACACTATTCTGTTGTTAAATCCAGAGCCCAGAGATACAGCATGGATCCTTGCTTGCATTGGGATTCACAGTAGGAAGATACTTGGCTAAAAAGAAAATGAGAATGACAGAGCAGCGAGACCTGGAGACGACCGCTGACTTCCTGCCTGAACAAGAGCAGCTCATTCAGAGTGCCACAGAAATCATAGGTCAGTGATATGTTTATGTAGCTGGGGTGTGGCAGTCCTTGAGTATGGTTGATGTTTGTGTCACACTATAATTTCTTTTCACAGCTTTGTACTACAGATGCACAGCTTTTATATAAAATCTTACTTGATGGTAAATCAATTCTGTATTTTTAATAACAGTGAAAGTACTCCTTTTAATGTTTCCCTGCAACAGAGATTGATCCTGTTGTGGGAAAAAAATTTAAACGTTTAAAAAAGGACACTACTCTCTACCCTGTTTCCCTGGTGTTTGTGACTGAATAAATCACTGATTTACTCATAGAATTCTTTTTTCCCCCTTGCATATTCTTTTTTTTTTTTAAATTGAGATAGCACAAGTTTACCATCCCGTATATGATGTTGACATATTGACTTAGTGGGTTTGACTTGTTGATTTAGAGGTTTAGGTTCACACCTCTTCAGATGTGTGTTGTCACACCACTCCCACTACCAAGGTATCCATGTCCTACCCTGGAGTCTATTGGGTCCTCTTCTCACTTGGCTTTTTTCCCTCCCCATTTTATAGCCTCTGTTCTATACTTACATTTCCAGGACTTCTTTTGGGTTAGTTTTGTCTGTTTTGTTTTTCTGTATTCCACATGTGAGTGAAATCATCTGGTATTTGTCTTTCTCCTTCTGATTTATTTAACGTGACTTATCACTTCCAGTACCGTCCGTTTTGTTGCAGTTAGCAAGGTTTCCTCTTTTCTTTTTTTACGACTGCATAGTATTCTATTGTGTATATATACCACATCTTCTTCAGCTAATCATTTGTTGTTTGGCACTTTGGTTATTTCTGCAGCTTGGCTATTGTAAATATAATACTGAATAAATGTTAGCATATTATTAACTAGAAAGTATTACAAACTTTGCATGTTTTTTGCTTTCTTTAAAGAGAGTCCTGAGTACATTGCTGGCTGCTTTGGATCACAGGGGTAATAGCATACTGTTCTTTGTTTTTCCTAACTGTGCTCACAGGCTCATTTTTGGACAGTACCTCACCCCTCTTGGCAATTGCTGCATGTACAGCTTTGGGTGAAATTGGCAGAAATGGTCCACTCCCGATCCCTAATGAGGGTTCTGGCTTTACAAAATTGCATCTTGTGGAAAGCTTGCTAAATCGAATACCATCCAGTAAAGAAACAAATAAGGCAAGTCCTGTCCTTTTGTCTTTTGTCCTGCCCTTCTGAAATCCTTTCCAGTCATACCTATATAGATGTGCTAAACCACTGTTGAAATAAGAATAGCTTGAGAAAGGATTTAGCGTGGAAAAAAAACGATAAAGAAGAAAGTCTAGGTGACTGTTTACTTTTGAGTTAGGTATGATCTATGTTCAACCTTTGTGTATACACTGACTCAATTATTCCAATTTAGGTTCTACTAAGATTTGAGTCAAATGGTAAATGTACTAGATTTCTTTTGTCTTGCAAAAGGTAAATAATAGTGTTACATAGTCTTTTAATTTTAGCCTAAATGCAAATCTTCATCTCTTACAGTCAGTTGCTTTTAAGAAATCTGGGCATTAGTAAAGCCTTGTGAGCAGTCTGCTTACAAAAGGACATTTAAAGATTTTTAGTTTTAGATAAAATTTTCTTAATCTTTAAACATTTTGTTTGTGATCAAAATACCTAAGTTTGAAGTATAGATGACTTAATGAGCAGAAAAATCAGTTTACTCTCGATTTGTCTGCTATGTAAACTTATTCGGAGATCACACAGTGTAGTTTTTACCAACTATTGTTAATCATTTTGAACACCAAAAATGCCAGGCAGATGCTAGTTGCTTCACATACATTAGTTGAATTCTCCAGAAGGTCTATTGTGAAATACCTATAGTTATCATCTTGTTTTCCAGGTGAGGAAATATTATTACAGAGGTGAAGAAACTGCCTAAGGTCCCATACCTGTAAAGGCTACTGAGGTTGCTATGAGATTGTCAGATTATGATTTGATCCCAGGTCCTTTGGGCTTAAAACCTATATTTATAACTGTTATAATTAGATGAATAATAAGCCTAGTTAAGTGCTTTCTTCTTTTGTAACTGTTTACCTATCTACCTCCAGTGTGTTACAGACCTCATTCTGTGAAATTGTGCATGGATGTGCTAGATTTCCTCTCCCTGTCATCTCATTTTGTAAACACTATTTTGTGTTTAAACTATTTTTTTGTGATTAAACTATTATATAATTTAAAAATGTGTCTGTTCTCTGTTCCTCCAGATGAAAGAACGAGCAATCCAAACCCTGGGTTATTTTCCAGTTGGGGATGGAGATTTTCCTCACCAGAAACTGCTCTTGCAAGGTCTGATGGACTCTGTCGAGGTATTTCCATTGCTCTTTGATTGTTAGTCTTTCAAACAAAAGGCATATGTTAGTTGAAATTTTTCATGCTATTGAGACTTTAAACTGAACTTTGATTAGTTTATTTGCCAAGTATTTATGAGTGCCAGCTTTGGGCTCATCCCTGTTTAAGGTATGGCCTTGGTTCTATCTCCTGAGTGGGAAAATTTCTTTTCTCATAATTTTTGAAGAAAGCAGTTTTGATAGAAGGGGGAAACCTACACACTTACTAGGATTTGGTGAGTAGGAACTGGATCCAGTTGTTCCCAGGTGCGATGGCAAGCTTCTATTTTTTAAATGCCCAGTGTGCTGTGTGTGACCTACAAACAGATGGCTGTTGGCCCAGTGTGATAAAAGTCTTAGCATGCCCTGACCATGTGGCTTGCCACTTACTCATTTTTGTACACCAGCCTCTTTGTCCATCTGTGCTCTGGGGTTTTGAAAGACTCAAACTTCTCTCTCTCTCTTGAACTATATACCTCTTAACACAAGCATTCCCTGACCTGTCAAGTTATGTTCTTTGTATATATGCTGTCATGTTTCCCCCACTTTTTCTTCACCATATTTATCATGGTTTCTAATTGCCCACTCCAGTTACGGGAAGGTCTGCATTGCTCAACATTGTAAAACCAGTGTCTAGCAGTGTGACTGGTAGTGGTGGGACTTCAGTGGTCACCTGTAGATTAATTAAGAGACTTTTGCATTTAAGGCGGTGGTGAATCTGTCTGGGAGAGTTGGTGCAGATGTTTTGGAGGTGAGGTTGCTCTTGGGCCTTGAAGGATATGAGGGAGAGAGGATAGTTGGGATTGAGGACTGAGGCAACTGAGTGGTGGAACCCATATTGAATTCAGGTGTCTGAATTCTTAATTCAGAAATTTTGGGGTGAACTTTTTGAACAATGAATATTACCCCTACCAGGTTCCATCTGGATGTACTGAAATTATAGCCATTTGGTTTACTTTTTCATATTTTTCTGTTTTAAAATTTTAAGAGTTGCAATTCTTCTAATTTTGTTTAATTAACTGACGATTTATCGGAATACTTGCTATTGAAGCCACTTTAAAAAAGTTTGGAAATGCAGAAATATATGAGAGACTAGAAATGTGATGAAGAGATTTAAGGGCAAGAATAAAAAGAAGCAGGAATAAGAGAACAGAATATCTTCATTGTCTAGTAGGATAATGTTTGAAAGTTTTTGCTTTTTTTTTTTAACCTTGTTACAGAACACACAAATACAGTAATAATAGCCTAAAGAACCCTTCTGTGTCCACTTTTATTTCATCTGCTCACCCCCTCTTTATTTCTGCAATATTTAAAAACAAAGTCTAGATTCATGTTACTTATCTTTGGAATTAGGTAGCTTTGTATATGTTTGTAAGATAACTCTGCTATTAATAATAGAAAAAAAAATACAAAAACAGACATACATGGTGAATCCCTAAAGTAGGATCTTCTGTGTGAAACACCTTTTCTTAATCTGTGTTGCCAAGAGAGAGGCTGTAGGACTAAAACATTTGAACCTTTCTCCTCAGATGAGGAGGTGCATGGTGTTAGTACTTGACACCTATCAAGCAGGGCTAGAGCATTTAACTGATTGAGCTTAGGAATGACAGGACTAGTGCATGAACACTTTTTCCTTCTCTGAAAGGTGATTACCCCTGTCCCTTGTGTTCTTCATTATTCCTTGTGTTCTCATCCCCTCATCCATAGTAAACAGAGAAAGAAAAATGCCTAAATGAACTAAGACAGGTCCAATTCTGTGTTGAGTTAGTGATTCATACTTGTGAAGCAAGTCAGAATTTCTGAATCTAATTAAAAAAAATTCAAGTACCTATGATATAGGGTTTTTTAAAACATAACTTCAAACTCAGACAGCAGTAATAAAAATAATGTAAAGAACCCTGTTATACTCTCTACCTAGATTTACCAGATTTGGTGTTTTATTACATTTGCTATATCATTCTGGTCCCCCCCCCCAACCACCTAGGAATAACTTACGGATTATGATGTCATTTTAGAGTGCAAAGAAGAGTTGTTGGTAAATGATAATGGTTGTTGTCAGTTGTAGAGTTAGTACATATCGGGCATCTACTCAAAACTTTGTGTCCGTTCACTTCATTTAATCCTCATAGCCTAAGGAAGTGGGTGGCGTTGTGCTCATGTTACAAACAGAGAAATTGGGGTACAGAGTTTAAATAAGTGTGGCTGGTGAGATACAGAGGTAGCATTTGCACTGAGATCTGTGTGTCTCCATACCCATGCCTGTACCCCCTTGGTAAATGGTGCCATGCTTTCAAAGATTAACACATGTTGCTTCATGGTTCTGTGCTGAGAGGTGAGGAATGAGACATGTAATTGGAAAAGGTCTCTGAGTGGTTCTTACATTCAGAGCTCCTTTGCCTTGCCTCACTTCGGAGCCATCTGGTTAGCAGAATGTATTCCAGGCAGAAGATTAAAAAAGCATGCTTACAAGCAAGACTTGAAGCCATCTTTATATAACAGTGGATTTGTTTTTTTTTTTTTTTTTAAAGATATGTTCTCTCTGATGATTCATGGGTTTTATTTCTTCACTGTAGGCCAAGCAGATAGAACTTCAGTTCACTACTGGTGAAGCCATCACCAGTGCTGCCATAGGAACATGCTCTGTGGCTGCCCGGGATGCTTGGCTGGTGACTGAAGAGGAGTACACGCCTCCTGCTGGTACCAAATGCTAAGCTGCTCAGTTTACAATCAAGTAACCCTTTCTCTTCTATCATAGGCGAAGCACCATTAAAAACAAACAAACAAATACTTCCTCTTAATAGTTTTCACCTTTTTCAGTTAATTTCTACCTCAGTTTGATTCCGTCTAGAAAAATAGTTGTTTAAGGCGAATGAACATGAAATGAATGAGAATTTCTGTTCTTAATCCTCTGACAAGCAAGCAAATGGGGTTAGCCATTATTCACCTTCAAATTGGCGCTCTTTGGATGCGGATTTGTCTGTTTAGCCAGTTTCAGATGTTAAGGCACAGCAGTTTCCAGATGATGTGTCCCTTGTTTTTCTATCTCATAGCAAAACCTCAGTGTCTTCTGCTGGCACTCCAGACGGATGGAAGGTGCTGGCTCTTAGTGACTACATCCTTTAGGGAACATGTGGTTGTTCTATAAGAGGCATGTTTCTGAACCCATGGATTTCTGCGTTGTGACTTAGGCAAACGAAGGTTAGTAGAGTTGCCTATGCCAGTCTTCACACTTAGGCGCTTTCTGTATGGACTCAAATCTTGGAAGATTGAACCTTGCTTGGCTCTGTGCTCATCCAACAGGATTTTCAAGTAAAGCGTCCATCAGTTGTTGAAATTCTCTTCATGTTTGTGTATTTAGGGAAAGAAAAACAGAATATTGTGAGAAGGTGATGAATCATTGACCTGGATTTTGAACATACTTGTCTGTCATTCTCATGTGAGAACTGCTTAAAATTTTGGGTGCTTTTTGGTTAGGGTACACTCATTTTGTTTGATTCGAAGGATCAGTATTTGAAATGCCAGTTAGGGCTCAGGTCTTCACCATCTCAGTGTCCCCAGCATGTGACATAGTACCTAGCACATTGTGGGGCTCTAACCAGGCTTTGCTGACTCGGTATTTCCAGTTGCCCAAAGAGTAGAACTGTAGGCATCTAGAGTTGTGGATATGGAATATGACTTAGTTAGATGACTTTAGAAATTTTTACATGAGCCACTAGAAGGATGGAGTTGATGTTTATACTAAGATGTGGGAAGCTGTGGGAGACACATGTGTAGGGTAGGGATAGGCTAAGTGCTGGAAAAACAGCTTTCCTGCTGCTTCGCTTTTCACGCTCCTCAGTGTTGAGTGTCCCAGTTTACCCTCAGTGACGACACCAGTGTCCTCACAGACATAATGCCATAGCCACGTTAGTAGGTGAAGATGGACTTTTGAGGAGTTCCAGGTTGGAAATTATTTAGGAACTTCATGTAAATATAGTACGTCAAGTCTTGACCCTTGATGTGATCACTAAGGGAGTGACTGCGAACAAGTAGAGTTTGAAATATGAGGGTCCTAGAAATGAAGAAAATTGGCAAAGAGGTATGGTGGGGTGCTTATCAGCGAGTTCATTCTACTAAAGCTTCAGTTAGGATGAGAACTGAGAAATGACTGTTGAACTTTGGAATCAGTGATTTTCTTTGGAAAAGAAAACTCATCCTGATTTGGCATGAGTTTAAGAGATAGAAGAGAGAAAAAATGTAGACAATGACATGAAGCCAGTCATTTTGAAAAGGTTTTAATGTAGAGCAACAAGTTTCAAGTGGGAGAGAACTTTGCCCTGCAGGGGACGTTTGAGGAACCCTGGACACTGGAGTGGATGGGTACTGCCAGTTTCTGGTGGGTAGAAGCCAAGGAGCGTGCTGCAGAACACAGCATGACTCTGATAGCAGACTGTACAGCCAGATGTGTCAGTAGTGTTGAGAGTATTTCTGAAGCCATAAAAAAAGGAAATGGTATAGTAACTGGAAGAGCAAAGTGAAGTCTAAAGAAGTTCGTTGTGGGTCAGTTTTTAGATAAGATATGGGAATGATTTAGTAGAGAAAGAAAAATTGCTAGGCCTAGGGATTTTTGTTTGTTTGTTTTTTCTTTTGTAGTGTCAGGGGTTTGCATTACAGCAGATATTGAGAGAAGCTACAGAGATTTTTCCATGTATCCTACCCCCCCACCCCCCACATGTGCCCCCCCCCCCCCAATACAGGGAAACATTTTCATTCTAGGGAACTAAAGTTACTGGTATACATTTAAAAAATTAGTTACTTTGTGCTGAGTTCTGAAATGAATAATTATCCCTCCAGTAACTTACTTGAACATCTTGTTTAGATTTTAGTGTTACAGGATTCTTGTATTAAAAGTAAATGTTGATTTAAATTTAATAGTCTCATATTTTGCTATTCAATTATTTTAATCCCTTATCTTTGTTTTTCCCAAGGAGCCAAAGTGAATGATGTGGTCCCTTGGGTGTTGGATGTAATTCTAAATAAACATATTGTCAGCCCTAACCCCCATGTGAGGCAAGCAGCTTGCATCTGGCTCCTTTCCCTTGTGAGGAAGCTAAGTACCCATAAAGAAGTGAAGGTAAGTCATGCTACTCTCTTGGAAATTACTTAATGAAATAGTTATAATTGGAAAGTGGTAGGAAGGAAAGCATATGGCAGATGTCTTGAAATAAACAGTACCTACATGAAGGATTTAAAGGTGGTAGCCTGATATGTGTTGGCTGAGAGATGATTCTAAACTAGAAGGTATAAAATTAGAAGTGGATAAAGGATGGGGAGGCTCCAGTTGCATGTACTACTTGTAAGTGTGCCACCTCCTCAGAATTTGCTGCCTTCAAAGCTGAGAGCACAGCAGGGCTTGTGACTCCTTAGGTTGTAAAACTTTACACTTGTGCATCCTGAAAGCAACATTCTTACTCTCCCAAAGAGGTGGCCTTACAGTGTTCTAATGCCTTTTTCTTTTTTCAGTCTCATCTTAAAGAAATCCAGAGCGCATTTGTTTCAGTTTTGTCAGAAAATGATGGTAGGTTATTAGAAAATATTTGCTCTTTCTAAGCTTTATTAAACTTGTATTTTAAAATTATCAGAAATCTGTTTTAATAAACAAATACTGGCAAGTTGAATTCTTAGTAGTTGAATTCCTTCAGCTTTGCTTTTAAAGATGGAACTGATTGAGGGGAAAAGTCCTTTGTTATCATAGTTTGAGCAGGGATGTACAACAGCTGGATTAATTTAAAAAAATTCATGTCACAGGAAAAAAATCAGATTGAAATTTTGTAACCAAAAAGCATCAATTTTGATTTGAATCCTAATTTGAAAAGAAAAGAAAAACAAAAACTATAAAGACAGTTGGAGGGAAATTTGAATATGGACTGAATGCTAAATGCTAAATGTGGTAATAATACAATTATATTGGAAAATGACTTTTCAGAAGTATTAAAATACGTAGAGGAAAAATATTTCTGTAACCAATATTTTATTCATTTTGCACGTATGTTAATAGGTTAATACTACTATTGTGTGTATGAAATAGTAGTATACCATTCAAATAGACTGAACTCACATTCTCTCACTACTTACAACTATCTCAAGATACCATTGTAAATATGCGGCTATCATCAATCTCGTTTTCTGTAGCTCTCATTAATAATTTATAGTTTGTTTAATCTGTCTGTCTGTCTGTCTGTCTGTCTGTCTATCTGTCTATCTATCTATCTATCTATCTATCTATCTATCTATCTATCTATCTATCTATCTATCTATCTATCTATCTATCTATCTATCTATCTATCTATCTATCTATCTATCTATCTATCTATCATCTATCTATCTAATTTATCTATCTATCTATGAATCTTTCTATGAGACCAGGTCTCGCGATGATGTCCCAGGGAACTGCAGACTCTCATTGCCCAGGGTACCCCAGACTCAAGCAATCCCCAGCCTCAGCCTCCCAGGTATCTGGGATTACAGGCGCACACCACCACACCCAGACTAGGTCTCACTATGTTTCCCCTGGTGGGTTTTGAACCCGTCGACACAAGCGAGTTGCAGTCACAGCCTTCTGTCCTAGGCTGGATTAAAGGTACATGCCACCATGCCCAGCTAATGACATAGTTTAAAATGTTAAAAAAAAAAAAAAAAAAAAAAAGATGGAACTGAGAGCTCCTTTCATTTCAGTACCTCTACTAAGTAATAGTTTCCTTCTACTTCTGATTCCTTTTCCTTGTGCCAGAAGAGAGCAAATACCACAGATGTATTGGAGATTCAAATAGCGTCTTTATTTTAAGAAAGAAGTTTGAAACAAGGTGTTATGTGGTCTAATACTTACCTTTTTAAGAAAAACAAAAATAAAGCATCCTGTGAACCTCTCAAGACTGGTGTATGTGGCCTGGAGCCCTTGAGCCTCTGTAACTGTGGGCTGCACACTGAGGCTCAGCAGGATTGTATCGGCTTTTGGGCTGCCTCTTTCATGAATATTGTTCTCACAGGAACTCTTTGTTGCTGTGTCCTGGAGGCATACTATGTCCATTTAGTATGTTTCTAACAAAGCAGATTTTGTTTTCTTATTAGTATCATTTTGGGTTAATGTTACATCTTGTAAAAAATTTTGACCTGATGGCCAGTAAACTCACTTTTCTTAAACTAATGCTAGTATGTCTGACTCTCCTGTAGAACTCAGCCAAGATGTTGCCTCAAAAGGCCTTGGGTTGGTTTATGAACTGGGCAATGAACAAGATCAACAGGAACTGGTCTCTACGCTGGTAGAAACACTTATGACTGGCAAAAGGTATGGTAAACATCAAAGTAGCAGATTTAAGTATAGGACAAGTTTTGCAATACTGAGAATATGCATTGGGAAAATAAAAATTCTGCTTCTCCTTTTCCTGTTTAATAAGCCTTATTCTAGTTTCCAAACAAGAGGTTGTTTTACTGTTCAAAAACCAAACTCAAACAAACAAAAACCCTACTATTTGAAAACATAGTAGTATGATCAGACTTTGAAAAATGCATCAGTTAAAGCATTGGGTTGCAAAAGTAGTGTACTTCATCAGCTAAATGAAAACTCAGTTGTGAAGGGCTACCTTGCATGTCTATGTTCACTGTCTGATCTGGTTGAGAAGTAGATTATTGCTTTATGTTGCCATTTTTAATAGTGAACACTTTTAATTCAGGTAACTTTATGTGGATGTCCTGTATCTCTATTACTTTGTTCATTTTAGACTTCACTTTTTAGAATTCTCAAGCTTATGGGAAGAATTAGTTGACTTTTACATTTTGTACATGCTACTTGGTAGGAATTTGATTTTAGAAGTTTGCAGATGATAAATTAGTTCAAGCTGGTGTGAACAATTTGAGGCTACTTAAAATTTTGTTGCTTTTGTTTAGAGCTAAACATGAAGTTTCTGGAGAGACCGTGGTATTTCAAGGGGGAGGCCTAGGGAAAACACCAGATGGGTAAGTGTGCCAAGTGCTTCCATCAATCATTGTACACATCTTTAGTCTGGGGAATAAGAGTACTTGCTAGGTTGATTTCCGTCTTTCTAAAAATGATATGTGTGGCTTTTTTTTTTTTTTAATGATATCTGTTAGTAGGAAAACTTGTATGGAAAAAGTCTAATGCTGCAGATTGGGTTTTCAGGGAAATAGACCTCTAAGTTGGAGAGTTACATGCTGGAAGTTTATTGAAGGTTTTTCTGGGATTAGCACCCTGGGAGCAAGTTGGATGTGGGGTAGAGCTGATGGCCAAGAAGGAGACGAACTGCCCTTAGCACTGACTCAGTGACCCCCCATTGGAGGAACTCTGTAGTGGGGTTGGCCTAGTCCTGAGAGCTGTCCTGCTTTGAGGGGCCAGGCCTTTGTGTTCTCCTTGTGGACATTACACCCTTGTGACTTCCATTGGTAGAGGCCTGCACTCTGAGACATGACCTCGGAGCAGGGCCGGTTCTTGGCCAGTGAGTCAGCCAGTTCTTGGCCAGTGAGTCCTGAAGGGGCAGTGTGACAGAACAGATCAGCATCCACTACACCTAGTTTTCTGGTGGGGTCAGCTCTATTTGGTGTCTCTGTCTTGGAGTTTACCAACTTAGCATTTCAGCTTACTTCCTAGAAATTTACTCCTTTATCTGATCGTTACTCCATTGTGGTTATAGTGTTGGTTTTCTCAGGTGAAAGTACAGCTCACAACTTCCTGGGGAGGCACCTCCACACAGAGCCATGCGTCAGTGCCTTCTGCATTGTGACAGAGCAGCTGTTTGCTCTGTCCTTGTCCTCTCGTAGCTCACAGACTTCACAGTTTTCATTCCGCTTGCTTTCCCTGTAAACTCTTGAGTTTTCAAATGTGCTGACTTTTCATGACATTACCAGCACAGATGATCAGGTATTTGAGCAAATGTTCAGAGGCAAATTAACAGGTTTCAAAGACGTTATTGGGACTTGGGTCTGTTAGCTCAGAAGAGACTGAGGCAGACAAACGTCCTGTAATGACTGATGACTGAGAAAGAGCGAATCTGCATTGTCTCCTAGGTGGAGAGTGTGTCGCTCCATCAGTGTTACAGGTTTTTGCAGGTCTGCCACGCCTTGTTGACAGCTGAGTTGGGTGACAGGATATTCTGCTCAGTTCTCTTGGTCTATCTCAGTATTAGGAATGTAGTGAAAATGTCATTTTAAAACATCCCAGTAAGCTGGGCGAGGTGGCAAGCACCTGTAATCTCAGCTACCCAGGAGGCTGAGGCAAGGAATCACTTGAGCCTCCGGGGGTTTGAGACTACCCTGGACAACGTAGCAAGACTTCGTGTCCAAAAAAAAAAAAGTCCCAGTAATATCGGTAGTGCAAAATTTTTATTAGACTAGAGATAGAGATTTGCTGTTGAATACTTTTTGTTTGTTTATTTCCAAGCCAGGGCCTCTCTACTTACAAGGAACTTTGTTCTCTGGCAAGTGATCTTAGTCAGCCAGATCTAGTGTATAAATTCATGAATTTGGCCAACCATCATGCAATGTGGAATTCTAGGAAGGTAAGTTGCTGTCATTGGGCAGCTTTTTTGTTTTTTGTTTTTTTTTTTAACTTCCCTCTAAGGACCTCACCTGTTATACTGACAAACATTGGTAGCTGAGGTCTGCATGGTAAAGGTGTGTGAGGAAAGAGAGCCAGACCCCCATCAGCCATTGCTGATTGGTAAAGTTGAATACACCATAAGTTGGGCTCTGTTCAGGCACTGATTTGGGAGGCAAAACTTTGTGATCCTCATGTATCTAGTATGTTAACAGCTTAGTATAGCAGGAATATATGATGCTTCATTCTGCTGTTTTTCAGGGTGCTGCCTTTGGTTTTAATGTAATTGCTACCAGAGCTGGAGAACAACTGGCACCTTTTCTGCCTCAGTTAGTTCCTCGTCTTTATCGCTATCAGTTTGATCCCAACCTTGGCATCCGACAGGCCATGACAAGTATTTGGAATGCTTTGGTCACTGACAAAACAACGGTAAATATCTGTGAACCCTTGTCTGGGATTACACATAGGACTTAAAGCCATAGCTCCTTTAAAGACAGCTTCTCTCCAGTTTGTGTACTTTTCAAATAAATGAATGTTTCTCATCTTTTGCTTTCTTTTGTCTTTCTTGGTATCAAAGAAATGCATGGCAATTTTTTTCTTTTGAAATCTCAAAAATGGAAACAACCCAAATGTCCATTGGGTAGTTGGTTAAGAAAACTGCACATTATTCTAACAGGGTGCTGCATTTTGCTAGGTACCACTGATGTGGTGTAGAGATGAATCATTTAATTGTTGATGGATTTTGCCTTTTAAATTCATTCTTTTGCTTTCCTTAGGTGGATAAGTATTTGAAGGAAATTCTACAAGATCTGATTAAGAACCTAACCAGTAATATGTGGCGTGTTCGAGAATCCAGGTACCATTTTGAAAAACTAGGCTAGCTAAGTACAGCTGGAATTTTTTTCCTTCTTATTCCAAGTTCCTTACTTTGTGCAAAAGGAATAAATTGACTATTAAAAAAGCATATTTCTGACTGGGTTAGACCGTTACCATTAGCTGTTTAAATTTATCAGATTTTCCTAAAGTAGCTTATGTTTTATAAATATGAAGTTGAAGAAGTAGAAGATTGGTTAGATTGGTAATACTTCAAAATATATTTATATTTTATAATATTTACTCAATATATTTGTAATCTTATGACTGGGGGGGTAACATTTATGTATTTGTAAACATCACTCCCTCACACACACACAATTTATATTTATTCAGCACCTATGATGTGCTTGGTGGGGTGTAGGCCCTGGTGTACACTGGTAAATAAAAAGTGATGTGTCTTGTCAAAGAGACTATATTGTAGTAGGAAACAGACATTTATTAACTGTGAATGCCATGTACTTTTGGCTTATTTGCAGCACAAAGGAGGGAATGGTCATTGTTACTTTGGGGTAAAGGGAATTAGAACTAGGTGTAGAGGCAGAATTCATATTCTTACTTGATAGGAATGTTCACAGTAATGAGCTTTCTTGATTATATATTTGAAACCAAATTGCTTATTTTCAGCTGTTTAGCTTTGAATGATTTACTGAGAGGAAGACCCTTAGACGACATCATTGATAAACTTCCAGAAATTTGGGAAACTCTATTCAGGGTACAAGATGATATAAAGGTATTTTGGAAATAAATCTGCCTTTATTCATAGAATAGCTTAAACTGGAATTGTTAAAAATATACGTGTTACATAATTCAGAATTCAATATACAGACAAATCAAGAGCTTAAAATTCTCTCTCAAAACCTTTGGACAAAGTCCTAAAACTTTTGAACAAAGTTTTAGTCTTGGTGTGTCATGAAGTTGAAAGTTGGGTGTCTTTAGATCTAAATGCAATTGACTTTCCATTTCTTTCATTGAATGGTGTCACTTATATGTGGAATATAGAGGAACCACATCAAGGGTGACATGAAGCCAAACTAAGACTGAGCCTAAGAAAACTGACTGTAGAACTGAGGCTACTATTGTAGTGGGTGGCAGGGGCAGTGGTGGAGCAAGGTGGGGCGGGAGCACCATGGACAATGGGGATGAACTGTGGGTGTTCCGTGGTGGGTGTGGTGCAGTAGCAACATTGGAGAGGCAGCTTCTATATCTCTAGAATGCTAACTGATGTAAACCAGTGTTACCTCAATAAAAAAAGTAAAATAAAACGTGTCCAACTCCCGATTTTCTTTCTGTGAAGAGCTCTTGCTGTTAATTTGGAACAAGTTACAATTTACAAGTTACCAAATAACTCTAATTTGGTCAGCTTCATAAATTAGTCATTCCCAAAATAATGTGACCAATTCCTCTGAATTTGTCCTGGGCATCTAAATATTAGATATTTTGATAATGTAATATTAGGCACTTCACCTTTGCCTTATTTTTTGCTTCATTCATTAACTCTTAAGTCTTTCGAAATCCTCATGTAGATCTTTGTGTATTTGCTTTTATAATACACTTAGTTGTAAAACCTATACTTAATAGCCATGTTTTTATATGGTCCAATTAATTATAACTAATACATGAAAAATAATTGAAAAAATATATGGCATTATAATGTTCCATGATAAACCTAATGAAATACTCTTTCACCTGGTATTGAAAATAAAATTTTTCTTTTATTAATCTGTGTAAAGTCAAACTCAGTGGGGTAGATGAGAGTGAAAATCTCAAACTTGTATGATGCCAAACTTTTCTCATTTTTAGGAATCTGTACGAAAAGCAGCAGAACTAGCTCTGAAAACTCTAAGCAAGGTGAAGACTCTTGTTTTATTACACTGGGGGTGAGACGGGGTGCATTTCTGTGTGCTATAACTATAAAGACTGATATTTTTCCTTTTTTAAAGGACATTTAATCATAGTGTAACTGGTCTCTTGTTCTAACAGTGAATGACAAACTGATGGGGGCTGGGATTACACTAGTATACTAGTGTTTTTAACAAAATGTGTGTCTTTTTAAGAGGTGTGCTGCTCTGGGCCTGTAGATAAGTTTTGCCGTTCATATGATCCTGAGGAACAAGTTACTCATTTGCATCAAGAAACTTCTGTTTTTTCTGTTACTATTGGTGCATGTATGTGTTCATCTGCCTATGAAATTGGCAAGCTTTCAAAAACTAGTTTCTCACCCAAATTTGATTTTGTGACTTATCAGTTACTTACACATTCTAACTGTATAAGCCTTGCCAGAGACCACGTTGTTAATTAGTAAGTGGTAAAACTAGCTTTTAACTCAAGTGTTTCTCATTCTAGATTAGTGTTTTGACCACTGCATTTTGCTGCTGTACAAAGCCGTGGTGATAATAAACCTTTTTACACATTTTCTCATTATATCTTCAACTATTTCCTGTGTCACAGATTTGAAGACCAGGCCAGGCATGGTGACGCATGCCTGTAAGCAGCAGCCTAGGAAGCTGCAGCCTGGGCCAGGGATCACAGTTCGAGTCCCACCGGGGGCACGCAGCGAGACCTAGTTTCAAAAAAATGTAGCTGGGCATGGTGGCATGCGCCTGTAATCCCAGCTACCTGTGATATTGAGGCTGGGGATTGCTTGAGTCTGTGGTACCCCGGGCAGTGTGAGCCTGTGGTTCCACAGGCAAAAATAGCGAGACCTACTCTCAAAAAAAAAACCCCAACAAATTAGAAGACCAGAGCTTAAAAAGTAATAAATGTATTACCAAAATTTCTGTTTAGTGGTTGGCAGACAGAACTCAGTCCCAGATCTTATTCTCCTGCTTCTCTGTAGTGTTGTAATTTTATTTTTTTCTATGACTATGGGAGATAGGAATTACTTTGTAGTGAAGTCTTTATTGGATGAGAGATGAGTTCACTAATTTCCATATTCTTTATATGTGAGGTTTGTGTAAAAATGTGTGATCCTGCCAAAGGAGCCGCTGGCCAGAGAACCATTGCTGTCCTGCTGCCTTGCCTTTTGGACAAAGGAATGATGAGTCCTGTGACAGAAGTTCGAGCCCTCAGGTGAGAATCAGCTGACAACAAAAATGTATTGAATTTACTTAGTTCTGAGCCACGCAGTAGAAATCACGTTTCTTTGAACGTTTGATTCTGGAAAGTTTGGAGAAATGAGTTGAGGTGAATCCTTTGAGGGAACTCAAGAGTATTTGCGAAAAGCTGCGAGTCAGAGTGTTTTCACAGAAACAGCCTCATGGGAACCTTACTTAGACCAACGTTCTCCCTCATCCTCCCAGTAAAATTGAGTAAATTTTATTGTCATTAGCCTCTGTGGGTCCCAGGCAGACCATGTTCCTGTTATTCCACAGGCCCATGCCTGTCTCTTATGCCACTTAGTAATATTTCAGAATAATCCAGTTTAGGGGAATAAGTATTACCATGTCTGGAGGGGATATAGAGGAGAACACAGTTGGCCAGAGGTTGCTGATTGTTCAGCTGGGTGGAGAATCATAAAATTTTATTTCTTATCTCTACTTTGAAAATGTCTATGTAAACATGCTAATACCAGGCTATGTAACCTGTACCAGTCTTTGTTGCAAAGACTCAGAATTGTGTTCTGTGTGTCTGTAGCATTAACACCCTTGTGAAGATTAGCAAAAGTGCAGGAGCTATGTTGAAACCACATGCACCGAAACTCATCCCAGCTCTTCTGGAATCTTTAAGTGTATTGGAACCCCAGGTTCTCAATTATTTGAGCCTTCGGGCAACAGACCAAGAAAAGGTGAGTTGAAAGCACAGGTATGTTGGTAACTCTTATGGAAGAACCCTATAATGACCCTAACATTGTCTGAAAAATCCTTATCCTTGGACATGCCCATGGTGACAGTGATACTTTCACCACCTTTTAAGCTCACCTCCTGTAACCACATGCAGGGTATTTGGCAGGGGTGGGGTGGGGGGTGAGTAGGGGCTGGGATTTCATATTACTTTGTGAATTGTGTGGAAAGCAACACTTCCATCCAAAAAATCTTTTATCTAACATGGGGTTTTTTTGCATCTTTTTTTGGTTGTCTATACTTTCAGACTTTCTGTGGACCACTCCTACTCTACAAGTAAAAAAGATTTGTTTCCAGATTTTGACATAGCCCAAAATTGCCCTGCTTTTCAGATACAATGTCGTTGCCTAGTCTCCTGGTCACAGTCCTTTTTAAAAATTTGCAAATTACATTTATTGTGAAAAAATTTTACAGAATGCTTAACATTATCTCCAAGGAGTCCCCCTTTTCCTAAGGAGTACCTATTGCTAACAGTTCCCTGTGTGTTGAATTCTTCTGTAGTTAGAGGCTGTAAAACCAAACAAGCATACTAATTTAAAAATAGAATCATACTGTCAATGTTTGGTGACTGACGTTTTTCATTAGCAATATATCAAACCTGTCTCTAGAGCTACTTAATTTTTTTTTCATGCTTGCTATCTAAGCTACAATGAGGTTTTGATTTTTGTCAAGTTTTATGTCTTTAAAGGTGATGAATGTTTTGTGTTCTTCACACCTTTGCTAGCATTGAATAACAATCTGATAAGCAAGAACCTTTCTGTTCTGATCTTCATTTTCTAGTAATTAGTGATTCTGTTGTCTTTTCATACTGTATTAGCCTTTTGTATTTCTTCTGTGAATTTTTTCTGTTCCATGGTTACTTTCGCACTTACATTCTATATTTACTTTTATTAGTTTTGTCAAGTCCCTGAATATACATTGCAAATATTTTTTCTCAGATTACTATTTAACTTTTAACATGCCTAAATTCTACTAACTTGCTTTTTTTCCTGTTTTCCTCTGCTATGCTGTTTTCTTCTCTGTCATTCTTCCCTTTACCAGAAGACTTATTCCTTACTAGGTTCCTATAGCATATTTATTAAGTGCTGAGAATTAGGGAACATAAATTCTCCCTCAGACTTTGCAACCTTAGGCAAGCTACTTCTGTGTGCCACAAGATTTTCTTTATGATGTCTAGGTTATGTTAAGCTATTCTTTAGGGCAGTTATAGACTGAAGTACCACTGAAGAAATGGAAGCCTTTTGCAGAGTTAAAGTAGTGGGGAAAAAAAATAAATATATATATAATTGCTTAGAAAACCTTAGAAATTTATTTAGTATATTCCTTAATCTAGTGGGTGGAGAACCTGAAGCCAAAGGCTGAATGACTTGCTCAGAGCTATACTGTGTAAATTTCTAGCTATTGTCAATTTCTTATTGTTAATTAGAGTCAGACTTAGATGTGACTGTTATTCTATGTATTATTTTATATGCTTTAGTTTGGAAGTGAAGCCTTGTTGTGAGAGTATGTTTGGGGAGGGGGGGGTTTCTTATGAACTGAATGTGCCGAGTGACCTGAATTTGTGTTCCTCAGGCTGCGATGGATAGTGCTCGACTCAGCGCTGCCAAATCCTCTCCCATGATGGAAACCATCAACATGGTTAGTGCCTACGTGTACTAAGAATGGGTGTGAGTGTTCAGAGGCTCCATTACATGAGGTAGAGATTTAAGGAGATGAGTCAGGCAGCTGTTGTGACTCCAGTTTTTCTTAGTATACTTTTTCCTTCTGTATTACCAAAATACAGACACTAAAGTCCATTAGTCCAGACTGATTTTATGCAGGAGAACAGCATACTAAAAGATCTCTTCATAGATCTGTGTTTTGGCCTGCCTATTTGGAAAGGTTCAGATTTTCTCCTCTGTGTGGGTGTTGTCTTTGGTAAGGAATTGGGATACTTTAAGCTGGAGTTGTTTGGTGAAGTAGATACCATACTAGATTGGTGAAGAAAATTGAACAGTGTTGTTATGATGTTTAAGTTATAGGGAGGGATTTGTGGGAAGCTGCTTGGTGCTGAAGCTCCAAGTTGCAAGTTCCTGGAGGCCTCCCTAACATCACTAAAACTGACTGCCCTGCCCACCCTGGGGTGGTTAGCTCAGAGCTTGTAAGTTACTGGAAGCTAAGCAAGTCACAAGGCTGAACAAAAGAAAGAGATAGTTTTAAGTGACTGCTACCAAAATTTGATCTGTGAATCTTATGTCTTGGTTGGATTATTGTAGGACATAGGATGCTTAACGAAATCGATGAATAGTGAACACTTAGAGGTATGTGAGGATATGTATCACTACTTTGTAGAGTACAGTAAATTTGGCAAGAAGTTAACAGTTCAAAAGGTGATTTATTATGACAGACCCACTGTAGAAGGTCAGGTTTATTCAGGTCTTTTACTTTTGTTCTGTTTTGAATGTTGAAGCTCTGGTGAAGTATTTTTTTTTGTGTAGGACACAGTGGTTTTAACTTTGAAGTCCAAGCAAAATCAAACCAACAGTTTCTCAACTTCATATCAAATCTAGTGGGTACATACTTAGCATGGACAATTTTTAATGATGTTGGGGTAATCACATAATTACTTGTTAAGATTGACTTTATATATATTTATTCTCTTTCAAAAGTGCCTGCAATACCTTGATGTATCGGTGCTGGGTGAGCTAGTTCCCAGATTATGTGAGCTGATCAGAAGCGGTGTGGGTCTTGGAACGAAGGTAAGTAAGTGTGTGTTTCAAATGAGGATTATGCTTCATCATTGGTGTGGCCCGCAAAAGTAGAATAGTCATCATGTTTGAAGTTCTTACTTTTCTGTAAAACCTAATATTAACTGTTTTGTTTTCATGTTGTATTCATAACTTAAAGCATGTAACTGATTTAGAAAATAAAATAAGACTTAGTAATTTTGTTTTACATTTTTAGTGCAATGATTTCTGCCCTTTGGTTGTCCTTTGCACACCTGCTGGTCCTTGTTCATTATCAGTTATTAATAGGATGCTCATTCAGCTATCAAGCATGGTTTTTTTTGGCAGCTATTAGTGTTTTCCACAGAAGGTTCACCAGGTGTTTGGGTAGAAAAACTTCACCTCTTATATCTTCAAAATGCCTGAACCCCCACACTTAAAGCAAGCACCTTGAAATGTTTTCTCCTGACAGAATGCTTGTATTTTAAGATTTAAGTAGAAAGCTCCTACTTGTATGAGAAAGCTAAAAACTGCCTCTTTTTGATCATCCAGGGATAATTGATGGTGATGTTTCCAGGTGTTTCTTCCCAGTGTCTTGTGTGTGCATGTGTCATCTGTGGTTGGTCCTTTAAGGGACATGTAGTCATTTGCTGTATGTCTTTAAGAGCATTTATTTCATCCATATAGTAATATCGGGTTTGTTTTCCACTTTGAACAAAGCATATGATGAGTGTTTGTGGACACATCTAAAGCTTTTTCCTTTGTAAAAAGTTTTTAGAACTGGCAGTATTAGAACAGAGGTGGATAAGATGACTTCTGTTGCCCTCCTGAAAAATTGCACCAATTTTCTTTTTTTACTTTCTTGCAGTATATGAAGGCACCCATTTTCCAGGCTGTAGGTCTTAAGAAAAATCATTGTATTTCAATTTAATAGAAGAGGAACTCTTCTATTCTAGTTCCTCTTCCTAGATTGAATCGTGGAGAGGCGGTTTAACTTCATGTATTTGTCTTTGAATCTTTGACACCTAAAACAAATGGTTTGCTAGACAAAACATGCTCAGCACACTTAGGCCTCTGCTTTTGTAACCTTGCAGGGAGGCTGTGCCAGCGTCATCGTGTCACTAACTACTCAGTGCCCCCAGGACCTAACACCTTACTCAGGTGAGTTTGTCAGAACCACGCTGGTGGTATTTTTGTACAGTTATGACTTGTGTGACGAGGTTTTAGAAGGGAAAATTGCCGTTCAGTCACACTTGGCATGCTGCATGCTTTTTTCCTTTCCCCTTTTTATTTGCAAGAAGCACAGGGTTAATCACACTCAGCAACTTTTCATTTTTTTTGGAGTTTGAGGTACATTAAGTAATTAAGTAAATTACTTAAGTAAATTAAGTAATCTTC
The DNA here is from genome assembly GCA_004024945.1 of Uropsilus gracilis. NCBI lineage: Eukaryota > Metazoa > Chordata > Mammalia > Eulipotyphla > Talpidae > Uropsilus > Uropsilus gracilis. Next base: position 13,337 of record PVHY01006764.1, on the reverse strand, counting down.
TTAAGTAAATTAAGGAGAAGAAACTATATGCCATGTAGGATTTGCTAACCCTTTATAGCTAGTTTTTTACATAAGCGTATTTTTGTGATTCCACATTGGCTTCTCCGTGAGGTTAATGAATTTTGTATAGCTAGCTGTCATTTTTGTTACTTTATCCACATTATTCTAGACATAGATTGTTTTTAATTTTATGTCAAGCAAAAGGAAGCAAGTGGATCTTGCAAATGTAACATAAAAGGGAGCTGAACTGTCCTGGAATAAATATTAATTACAGGGTTAATTTTGGCTTCACCTTGGGAATAGAGCAATGCATTTTACTGACAACTGTAGGAATTTTTCTTGTTTATTTCTGACAGGTAAACTTATGAGTGCTTTGCTTAGTGGCCTGACAGATCGGAACAGTGTCATTCAGAAATCCTGTGCATTTGCCATGGGTCATTTAGTTCGGGTGAGTTGAATTTCTAATGTAGCTAAGTAATTAATTACAATGTAATTAATTACACTGTAATCATTACAATGAAATGAGGATTGTTTCTTTTTCAGACCTCACGGGATAGCAGCACAGAAAAACTCCTGCAGAAGCTCAATAGCTGGTACATGGAGAAAGAAGGTACGTTTTCCTCCCATTTCATATTATCTTTAACTTAGAGCTTTCAGTCTAAGAAAATAATTCAGATCTTATCCTCTATGATTTTAAGTGCTTTGCTGGAAACATTTCTAGTTGGTTTACGTATGGTTCTGTTTGCTGTGATGCACATTGAGTATTGGTCTGTTTATATCAGTTACATAAAGATGGTGCTTTTCTCTGCTTTTGTTTAGAACCCATCTACAAGACCTCTTGTGCTTTGACTGTTCATGCCATTGGACGGTACAGCCCTGATGTATTGAAGAACCATGCCAAAGAAGTTCTGCCTCTGGCCTTTCTAGGCATGCATGAGATTGCTGATGAGGAGAAATCAGAAAAAGAAGAATGTAACTTGTGGACTGAAGTGTGGCAGGAAAATGTACCAGGTTAGTAAACAGTGTCTGTGTGTTAAGCCTGTTTCTTAACCACAGCTGGATGTCTTACACATACTCTTGTTTCAGAAACTTCTGTAGTTAGTTTCCTAGAACTCTGATGCTGTAGCTACAGGACCTTAACATATATTCCATTTGGTTTGCAGCCTATCCAGCCTGCTCAGAGCTTGTCACTCAATGCTGTGTGTCTGAGCAGTGCTTGTGCTCTGCCAAGTAGTGGAAAGCTTTGCTTTTCTTAATATGGGTGAAATGGTGATTTTGTGTAACCTTAGAATATTATTGTAGACTAGTGTGTCTTAACTGTGTTTTTCTCCTTGACGCATATTAATGGATGTTGACCACTTCTATAACGTCCTTTTGTGGACATACTCAAGTTCATGGAGCCCTTCTGTTGTAAAGATAACTCTCAACTTTCTCTGTTTGAGTGAGTGCTGTGATAATTCCATTGAGAACCACTGCTTTAGATTGATGGTCACTAATTTAAGGGGGGGAGAATCAGTTAATTTATTTTTGTCATATAAAGGTTGTTTTATTTTGCTTCTCATCATCTAGGTTCCTTTGGTGGCATTCGATTATACCTGCAGGAGTTGATTACCATTACCCAGAAGGCTTTACAGTCTCAGTCCTGGAAAATGAAGGCGCAGGGTGCAATTGCCATGGCATCAATTGCAAAACAAACCAGCTCCCTAGTACCTCCATACCTGGGAATGATACTGACCGCATTACTGCAAGGCCTACCTGGAAGAACATGGGCAGGAAAGGTAAAGGAACCATTCATGCCCAGTTGAATTGAAGGTATCCTTTAAAGGATTATAACTTCATCTTTCCTTTTCAAGAAAAATAAGAATCTGGTATTGTGGAACTTCATTCAGATGAATTGATTATGTGAGCCAGATTTCATATAGTCAATGGGAAAATTTGGGTAACTTTGCCTAATTAAGTGTGTTTCTTTGAAGTAACCCATGTGTCCTTGAGTATGTGTGGTGATGCTGAAGATGGACTTTATCATGTTCAGCTTTCCAAACTAAGTCTTAAACTAACTGGTCACCATTTTGTGCCAGTTGACCTTATGAATGATCAGGATTGGGTGTAGGTGAACTTGGGTAGCAAGGCGAATAGCGTCTGCACTGGGAGCTGAGGATACCCATCTCCAGGACCTGAACATTGATAGAAGTCATTTTTATGCAAGGCAATAGTATGGTACAGTGAACACTCATGTTTACAGTGTTGATGTTGTAGAAGTCCATAGTAGTCAACCCAGTGCTGAAGTAGTACTGGACTTCGGGGGCAGACTCAGTCTAATTCAGTCATTGGCACTTCATCTACCTGTCTGTCTTTGGGCAAACCCATTTTCTAGTGTTTTATAGTCATGAAGACAGCTATCCTGTTTCTGATTTGAACTCCCAGAATGTGCTTGTTAAAGAGTAAGGTGCATTAGAGAGAAGATGGATCTGCTTAATTTTAAGAGTAGTCATACTCTTAAATATTTTTGAGGTAATTGTAGTCATTGTATAGAAAATGTCAGTGACACATGTGTGCTTAATGCTTTTCCTTCATCTCTCAACCCCTCAGGAGGAGCTTTTGAAAGCCATTGCCTGTGTGGTGACAGCTTGCAGGTAATGTTCTTTCGGTGAAGATGCCATTTCTTAAACTCATACTGACAGCCCATCCTTCAATTAACTGCTCTAATACTTTTGTGTGGATCCCGTAGTGCAGAGCTGGAAAAGCCTGTGCCTGGTCAACCCAGCTCAAATGAGATTCTCCAGGCTGTTCTGAAGGAGTGTGGCAGAGAGAATCTCAAATACAAGATTGTAGCCATTGGCTGTGCAGGGGATGTCTTGAAGGCCACCAAAGAAGACAGATTCCAGGAGTTTTCTGACATTGTCATTCCTCTGATCAAGAAGGTAATGACAAAAAATTTTAAAAGTTAAAAAAATTGAAAAATAAAAAGGAAGGAAAGATTTTCCTGTGTACTGCTTGTTTTGGTAGGATGAGTGTGGCTGCAAATACAGAAAACACCAGAGTATTACGGCCTCAAACATGATAGAAGTTCGTGTCTCACTGAATAGTTTAGGAATTCTGGCTCTTTACCACTCCCAACTCTTTTTTTCTAGTATGTGGCCATCGTACTCATGGCCCACAGTGTAGCTGCATTCCAGACAGGAGGTGGCAGAGAAGATGAAGAAAGGATGAAGGATCGAATTGGACTTAGCAGTTTTGAGGAGAGTTCTTGGAGAGTTCTGTAGTGCTTGTACTTCTGTCCTTGGCTTGGCCACGGAGCCACATGGGCTACAGAGGCAGCCAGGAAAGGCAGCCTTTGTTCTAGATGCCTGTTTGCCCTCTGTGACAGAAGGGCAGAGTTGGAATGAATGGACTGGCTCATGCACAGTCACAGTAAGCTTGCCCTGTGCGCATGTGCAGAAGCCACCCCAGAAAAAGAGCTCACTGTGACACACACTCCAGGGTTGTTTTATTTGTTTTGTTTTGACAATGAAGGTTGAGTGCTGATTCAGAGTTAAAAGGGTATCATTTATCTATTTATATTTTTGTGAAACAAAATATTTTGAATAATGTTCTTATTTCTTACGTCTGCTAATTTGCAGTTTCAGTAAAAGACTATTCATGTGTATAATTTATGTTCTGTGTAGTGCTATCTAGTGTATGACTTTGGGAAGCTTGCATTTTAATTTGATTATATCATCAGCTAACTGGCCAAGTGATTTCTTCACCTCTGTTTTACTGACTTATTAAGGGAAGCGTTTGGCATAAGATTCTTACTGAGTTCGTCCTCTTTAATTTCATGATTATAATGCCTTTTTTATGGAGCTCAAAATACTATGTATACAGTATCTTTTTTACCTTTGCTTATAGATTTTTTTTAAGGATTTATTAAAGAGGCGTAGTGTTCTTACTACAAAATTACAAGAATCATTTAGCATTTATGTGAGCATTTTAATCTTGATTAATATATCCTACCATCAGTGTGTACCTGCAACTTTGAGCAATAATTGCTTTCTTTTTCTGTGCTGTCCTAGAACTCACCTGAAAGCACTGGCGTCCGAACAACCAAAAATGAGGATGACAACGAGAAGGAAAAGGAGCTCCAACTGGACTCTCTGCTGGGAGCATTTGAAAGCCTAGGCAAAGCGTGGCCCCGAAATGTAGAGACCCAACGTAAGCACCCGAAACTGTTTGAAGTTACCACCAGCTCTTTAATGATGGGCAGAAATGTTCTGTGTGACATGTTATTCTTATTGGCTCTTATTCAGCCTGATTGATTAGTAGTGAAATATCCAATATAAGGTTTACTCCTACATCAGCAGATAATCTCACTCGCTGTTGTGTTAGTTTGCTGGGGTGGCTATAAACAAAGGTACCACAGGTTGGGTGATTTAAACAATGGAAATACATTTTTCTCATGATTCTGGAGACCCGAAGTTTTGAGACCATGGTGTTGACAGTGTCAGTATTTTCTGAAATATCTCTCCTTGACTTGTAAATGGCCATCTGTGTCTGTGTTCTAATTTCCTTTTTTTAAAGAACAGCATTGATACTGGATTAGGGTTGCCGATTCCCTCCTTAAAGACCCTGCCTCTCAGTACATTCTGAGTTTCTTCAATATATGAATTTTAAGGACACAGTTCACAGTTCAGCCCATAACAACCATGATACATTTTATGGAGATGGTTTGGCTATAAAAAGAATTTTGCTATTTTTCTTTATGATTCTCTGTTTTGAGGAATTCACAGAATTCATTGGTGGCATAGTCTTGAGATTTGCGAACAGTGTTCTTGATTGTGACTGGATATGTCTAAAACCAGACTTGAGCCTTGCTAACCTTTGTGTGGACTTTAGAAAGTGTATTGTATATAGGAAGGGTTTTTTAAGAAATACAAGTTTAGTATACTGGTTAAAGTGTTCTTACTTCTTGGTATTATTATGGGCTCTTGTTTGGCATCCTTAGGATCTTGGAGAATTTGACTGTTCCACACTGGCCTCTTCCACACATCTGACGGATAACATACCATCTGCTTTATTCCTTTAAAGCAGAGAAAGATATTACAGTCTTTATCAAAGCAATTCCAGTGTACAATTTGTAGATTTTTAGCCTCCTTCATCTCTTCATTTGTTTTGACTGTACTGAACTGCAGCCTTTAAAAAATAATTTCTTCAGTTTTATGCTCCTGTTTCATCAGTTACTGTAATTTTAATTCCATAGTTATAATAACAACTGCTGTTGGCTAACAGGTTCAGGGTAAAACACTATTGACTCTTGGTTAAGCAACAGCTTGCAGAAGGCTGTGCATGTCTAGAGGAACTCCTGGCCTCCAGAGTTCTGCCATTTTGCCTCTCATTCAGGGTGTTTTACAGGGATGAGGGAGTGTGGTTAAGATCTTGTATCAGTTTCTTGGAGAAGGCTCTGCCTTGGAAGTGAACATTTATGAGCAGTTGTATAGGGACCTTTGTTTGGGGCTGGGATGTGGTGGGGGTGGGAGTGGCTTTAACTGGGGAAATTGGTTTTAGAGATTTTGGACACAAATCCCTGATGTTTTGGGGGGAAATTTTGGGCTTCAGTTAAATATATATTTTTTTTTCTCTCTCTTCCTCCCCCCACCCTCTCTCCCTGCTCCTCTACCCTCTTCTGCACTTGGCTTTCTGTTCCTGTATCTGTCTCAATCACTGTCTCTTGCTCCTTACCATTCTCTGCCCTGCTCTCTCCCATTCTGTTGCTCTTTGTCCAGGTTGTTATCGCCAGGAACTGTGCAAATTGATGTGTGAGCGGCTAAAACTCAGCACATGGAAAGTGCAGCTAGGCGTCCTGCAGTCAATGAATGCCTTTTTCCAGGGGTAATTTGCTTTAGGATTTAGTCATTTATTTTGCATATAATCAGTAGAGTTCTTGTAAAATTTAAAATTGATAACTGACATGGTAAAATGAGATATGAGATAGAAGTTGTTTGTGCCAGAAGAGTTTTGGAATGTTTTTTAGTAACATTTGTATCTTGTGTTCTGATTTATACAGACTAATGCTTTTAGAAGAAGAGCATGCAGATCCCGAGGCTTTGACTGAAATTCTCCTTGAAACTTGTAAAGCAATTACATATTCTTTAGGTGAGTATATTCAACTGACTTTGAAAAGGAGTCCTAGTTTAAAAAACTCAAGGTTAAGCTTCAAATAATACTCCCTACCTTCTTCTAGGAACCAAATTTATGGAGCAACTACTGAACAGTTTTATTTAATATGCACAGTGTGTTACTCCCAAAGTTTGATTTTTTTAACCTGAAACTGTAATTTAGGATTGTAGGCTTAGATGAGAAAAACCTTATGATAAATATTTTAAGAAATGCTTTTATTTGGAAATAATTTCAGACTACAGGAAAGTTAGAACAATAGTACATATAATAGTTGCATGACCTTTACCCAGAGTCATCCATTAGCATTTTGCCCCATTTGCTTTATCATTCACACCTGTGTGCACATTTTTTTTTATTCTGAACCATTTGAAAGTGTGTTGCTTATATCATGCCCCTTTATTTCTGAGTTCTATAGTGTGTATTCTTTCATGTAAGCACAATACAGTTAATAGCTTTAGGTGGTATATTGATGCCCTGTTTTTTAAATCAAATTTTTGCCATCCATATTCTGTGTTTTCAGTTGACTCAGTAATGTTCTTTGTAGATGTTATTCCCATTAAGGAATTCAGTCCAGGATCACTGAATTTACTTGTCCTAACTTAAAAGCTTAGTCTTTGTTAGCCTGAAACACTGTCTCAGCCTTTGTCTTCTAGAACAGTGGCAGTTTTGAAGAAAAGACAAACTATTGCCCATAAAGCTAGCGTGTGTCAGAATGTTTCTTATTTGATGTTTATCTGATGTCTCCTTGTGATTAGATCCAGGCTGTGAGCTCCCAGTTGGCATACACCATAAGTGATGTTGTGCCCTCTCACAGCAAGAGGCACACAGTGTGCATCTGCCTTCACTGGCGATGTTAATTTTGATTACCTGGTCAAGGTATTACTCAATTTTCTCTGCTGTACAGTTACCATTCCTCCCCACCCCCTTGTGTCTAATAAGCAGCCATGGTAACATGCTTCAACCCATTCAGATAACCTGCTTCTCTTGAAAACTGCATCTACTAAGCAGTCTAGGAGAAGACACTTTAAGACCTGCAAAAAAAAAAAAAAAAATGCTCCTCTTCAAAATGTCTTCTCTAGACTTAGCATGTATTAATGGTTTTCCCTGAACCATTTTTTACTAAGATCATTTTCTAACTCTTAGCACTTCCTCCACATTTGCCACCTGGCAATTGGCATCCTGTCATAACCAAGGTCCTTCCTTTGTACAAACCCTTATCTCTTCATCTAGCTATTACCAGTATGGATTCATCTGTTCCCCTCCTTCCTCCATTGGTTTATAATGAATTATGTTCCTTATTTTATTTGTTGCTTAGATTGCTTGAGGTTTGACTAATGGAAGCTCCTTCAAGCTGCCTCCGTTGTCCTCTTGACAGGTCACTGTCATCCTTTTAAGCCCTTTGTGCTCTGTAGTGTCACTGAATATTAAAGGTCACCTTCCATCCCTCTTGCCTTGGGTTTGGTAGTGTGTAAATGCTTTAGGTATACAATTCCATCATGAACTGGAAGTAAGAGTAGACACTGAGGAAACATTTCCGTTGAAATTCTTGGAGGTGGCATGCTTTTGGATAAAGAACTGGCAGCTGACTGGTTTGTTGGCAGGATTTCAGGAGTCTCTGACTTGATGTAAACCCTGACTTGTGTAATGTTCTTTTGTAAAATGAGAAGTCATGCAAACCTTCAGTCCTTTCTTAGGCATCATGTGAAGATAACTATGTGTTTGTGATAGTGTGTTTTGGTTTTCTACTTCTAGAGCATTTTCCAGGATGTTAATAAAAGATAACCTTTTAACCTTACTTAAAATCAGGAGTATTTTTCCCCGAATTTACAATTTCTGAGTTTTTGAACATTGTTCTTTCAGTAACACTAATCTTGGAGTTTTTTAAGCATAAGACATTAATGCCAACTGTATTATTTTCTCCTTAGAAAATAAGACCTACTCATCTGTGAGAACAGAAGCTTTATCTGTGATAGAATTACTGCTTAAAAAACTTGAAGGTGAGTTTTTGGGAATTCTGATTGGAAGATCAGAAAGCTAGGATTCTTTATGATATATTTTAGGGTTTTTATTTATTTTTTGCTTTGTTTTGCTTTCAGTAATCATATACTCCAGGATACAAATTAACATGTACGTGCAAGCAGAATGTACAAAGCTAAATCCTTTAAATTTTACTGTGTTTAAATTTGGTGCCTGTATTTTATTATGCATTTGATGTATTGTGAAACTGTAGTTATTGCATGATACTAAAGTTTTTATTTTCATTGTGAATCCTGATTCAGTCTTTAATAATTATAGTATGAGGCTAGCAGTGGCAAAGTAGAGCCTATTTGTATACACATAAATAAACTGACACACTGAAAAGTGGAGTTGGAAAAACATTTTGGCAATTACCAAGTTTGATGGTGATTTTTAAAATCTTAGTTATTGTGCTCCTTGCTCCTGTTTTCTTTCTTTAACCTTCTTACCCACAAGCAGATTTCTTCTAGTGTCTTTTGTGTCAGTGGTAAAAGAAACTGCTGGCATTTTATATTTTCTCTAGTTGCTTTTTTAAAAAAAATGCTGTGTATTAACAATGGGGGAGATGGAGGAGATGTGAAAGAAGAATATTTTCTTTAGACTCTTAATATATTTGTACTTCTTGCTTCTCTGTATCTTTGCTTTAGCAATTAAATCGTCTCTCCTAGGCGCCATAAAACAGGCCTTTTTGGCTTGCTAGCATTACATATATTATAGTCCCTTTATTTTTCCTTGTTAAGTAAAAGAACTAGGCACTTAATTATATCACTGAATTCTCTCAGTTTCCCAGAAAATGAGACTAAAAGGTGAAATAACTTGCTTGAAACCACATTAGAAAGTGGTGAACTTCGTAAGCAATGGGCTCTGCTATACTTTGTGAATTCCCCAAAATTTCCTTATCCATATTCTCTGATGTTTTCCTTAAAGAGAGGAATAATAGTGTCATCTGTTTAAAGTGAATTTGCAGTTATGAAATTTGTTCGTGATATTTCTACTGAGCATAACTGAACATATCTTACTATAAAAAGATTTTTGTTATATTGTGCTTTACCTTGATAATAATTTTCACTTCCCTTTTTGCTTCAACATCTCTCATTTCTCTTTGTCTTACCAGTACTGGGACAAGGGGATGAAATTCTATGATATACTTTTTTGGGTAATTGTCATTTATCAAGTTTTGAGACAGCTGTGACCTTGGTGTTTTTTGTTGTTGTTGTTTCTTTTTTCTTTTTTGGGGAGACTAGGTCTCGCTAGTTTTGCCTGTGGAATCACAGGTTCACGTTGCCTGGGGTACCACAGACTCAAGCAGTCCCCAGCCTCAGCTTCCCAGGTAGCTGAGACTATAGGCGTGCGCCACCATGCCCAGCTATTTTTGAGGGGGGTGGGGGGGCAGGTCTTGCTATGTGCCCCAGGTGGGACTCGAACTGTGATCCCTGGCCCCAGCCGTGGCTTCCTAGACTGCCACTTACAGACATGCGCCACCATGCCCAGCCTAGCTGTGTAACCTTGTGATTGTTATCTGCTGACCTGTTATCAAGAGGTTGCTTTGCGTTCATTTTGGGGATAGACTCCATGAAAGAAAAGCAGAAAGCTTGATTCTAATTGTTCTTTGCTTGCTTGTTCTATAAGTACTTTCCCCTCCCCTTTCTTTTTCTATACAGAATCTAAACAATGGGAAAGTTTGACATCCGAATGCAGAGTGCTCTTGATTGAGTCTTTAGCAACTATGGAGACAGACAGTAGACCTGAACTTCAGGAGAAAGCATCGTTACTGAAGAAGACACTTGAAAATCTGGAATAAAGTAGAAGGGGAAGAAACAAACAAGTGCCATGTTTATTGGGGGTTGAAATGTTGGTATTCTTTGAAAAACCAAGTGGGGGAAAAGTAAAGATTAATCTGTAGCATGCATCATTCCTTGGCTGAAATAAAAAAAAAAAATGCCTTAAATTTTGTTCCTTACTAGCTTTATTTTACTCGATGTTTTCAAAGTATCTGGGCTGAGTGAACTTAATGGAATTTTGAATGTTTGAGAGGTGATTGTAGATGAAATGGACAGACAGTTATTAAAAGAAAACGAGCTGTTATTAAGGGAATTGACGGGCAAAAGTTGGGGAGCATGCTGATAAAAATCTTAGAAGTACATCCAAATTAAATAAAATTATTTCAGGAAGGGACCTGTAATCACTTAGCTTAACCCTCTTGTTTGCACCTGAAGAAATAGTTTTTAAGATGATACAATTTCCTTTATGGGGTCTGTGCCAAAGCTAATTCCAAGTATTTGAGGACTTGCCTGGTAACACTTTCCTTTTCACAACCTGCCACTCGTTAGTGCTAACCAAGGCACTGAGAGAAACTCCTAAGAGGTGGTGCACATAACAACCTTATACCAGAAGTGAACTTAAACTGACCCATGCTTAAGCACGATTGGCTTTTTGAAATCTGAAGCTGAGTATTAATTCATTTGCTTAGATGACTGAGTTTTAGAAACTATTGTTAAGCATCTTCTGGGTTGAGAGTGAGGGAGAGTAATTCTGATAATTCTGAATTGTTATGATAATTCTGATTGCTTTCTTTTTATAGGCAGATGAAAATAGGATGTGATTGCTCATTCCTTCTATATCTTTGGTTACATATTTAGAAAAACCCAATCCAAAACCAAATCACAACAGCGTTGATTTGGACCATTTATAATCTCAAAACCGCAAAATCATCTTAAAATGTTTACTCACTTTTCTGCTAACAATGTGACTACAGGAGAGAAAGGGAAGCATTTTAATAGCCATCTTGGAATGATATGGTACCACTCAAAGTAAATAATTGCAGGGTTTCTTCCTTTCCCACTACTACTCATGCCCCTACCTAAGTAAGGGTGTATTGTAAGGGGAGGAAACAAGTTTAAAGTAAAAAGTGACGATAAGTTGAGAAGGCTAGCATGTCCTGGATTCCAAGCAGAAAATTGGTTTATGCTCAATACTGACCCCTTATTGACAATACCAAGGTGGATACTCATGTTTATTAATTTTGGGGCTCTCTGTTTCAAACTTTTTGAAGAATGACCTCTGGTTTAAAATCTTTTTTCCATTGTGACCCAGACGAGTGTGTGTGTCTATGTGTGTATGTGTGAATGAAGGTACAAAATCTTAAGCTGAAATAAAGCATACTCTTGCTATGTGTGATACACTTTGCTCCCTCAGTTCCACTCTTCTGACCTACACCAATCCCCATCTTCATCTCTCCCCTATTTTAAAGACACCTCAGCTGGGCGTAATCCCAGCTACCTTGGGGGCTGAGGCTAGGGATCACTTGAGTCCATAGATTTGAGACAACCCCCGGCAACATAGCAAGACCTAGTCTCTTTGAAAAAATTGGGGGAAAGAAAAGGTGCCTCAGATTCACTAAAATTTCTTTCCTGATTCACAGATGGATTGCTGCTCACAGTTTGAAAAACACTACTGTGACTGCAACCTAAACATGTCTCTGTTCTAAGTTTTGGGGTTGCTTCTCATTGAAAAAGAGATTTACAAATGAAAATGTAGGTGTTAATTTGTTATCAAAAGATTCCTGAGTGGGTACAAAGATACAGTTGTGAGTGTTGTGGATTTTAAGAAACTTAGTAGTGGATTTTGAAATGATTTTTTCTTAGGGAAAATCAACTTTGGGTGTTTTTCAGAAACTTAGGACTTGGTGTTTTCCAATAAGTGTCCTCTGATTTTTACTTACAGACCTAGGAAGCCCTTCCTGAACAAAAGTGCAATATTGGTTTGGTATTTTCAGAAAGTGAGAGTAAAAGGGCAAGAATTGTGCTCTTGGCCTACATGAAATTTTGTGACTTTTCTATTTTTGGTTATTTAATATTGAGAATTTCCCATGGTGCTAAGTGTGGTGCTAAGATACTTGAGCCTTAGTGCTATTGAATTTATTTCAACTTTTCTAACCACATTTCTAATTTGTACAATTAATGCCTTCATCGTGACCAGCCAAGACATTTTTTTACATAACTGATAATGATAAATCAGCATCTCTTGATACTGCTAGGGTTTGGTGTGCATGTGCATATGTGTTTATTTCAAAGAGTTAATAACTGAGAGTTTGTATTTGTGGGATGATGATGTTGCTGAACAAATGATAAAAGGATTCATGCCTGTTTATATCTTTGACTTTTATTTTTCAAAGCTATCTGGAACAGATTTAAAAAATTCCCCCCCCCCCCGGACTATTCAGTGCTACTTGTCATACAAGCATCTGATTTTAGAGTTTAATCACTGAATTCCTTATTCCTGGAATTCCTGGCACTAAAGCTATATGGAACTTGACAATTTTATTGATACATGAAAAGGAGGTACCTGAAGTTTGGCAACTGGAAATCAGAATGATAAAGTAGTATACAATTATCTTTTTGGTGATAAAGAGCAGCAGTTTCTCCAATGTTTGTGTTTATCATTTTCAGTGTTTCTGCCTGTTAATGCAGTTTACTTGCACAATAAAACTGCCACCAAACCCCCATAGCTTTCCCCTGCCATCTTTACTCCTGTATTCACTAACATGGGGAAGAAACAAACAAAGATGTGATTTCGTTCATCTGTGCTCTAGGTACGGCTGCAGGTTGGGCAGTGTCCATTGTGGGGCCATTTCTACCTGCTTGCTGCCACCTGGATATATTCATGCTGCTTGTTCAGTACAGGGAGGTTTTTTGTTCTTTTTTCCCCTCCCATTGACACTTGTTGTAAAGTATAAATTATTGTTAAATGTATGTAAATGTAACAGATTTTTGTAATTTATATGCAAAGTCTTCATGGCACCCTCTGCAATATATCCTCAGCCAGCGAAGTATGTATAGTCTTTGAAAGGAAAATTCTCCTTATGCCCAAGCAGATACTAAGTGGTAAATAAAAGCTGCATGATCAGTTCTTTTGAAGTAGTGCATTAATTTTTACTAGTTCTTTAGGGGAAAAGTTCACCTTCTAAAGCATTGACTATACTTAAAAAACAAAAGACCTCACTGCTTGTCCTATTCAGAGCTAGCAAAAATTGCTGGTTTAAGGGGGATTTCTAAGGCAAGGCAGAAATAAAGGTAAGATAATGGAATGATTGCTGTTGAATACTTGTAGATGAGCATATTGCTTTTGACCAAGATCTATGTATCGATCTATGTATCGATCTATGTATC
>PVHY01006763.1:58438-72236 GCA_004024945.1 Uropsilus gracilis | reverse complement strand
GTTCTCACTATTTTTGCCTGTGGAACTGCAGGCTCACGTTGCCCAGGGTACCACAGACTCAAGCAGTCCTCAGCCTCAGCTTCCCAGGTAATTGGGATTACAGGCGCGTGCCACCACACCCAATTATATTTTTTTGGGACTAGGTAACACTACGTGCCCCCGGCAGAACTCAAATCGTGATCCCTGGCCCCGGCCACAGTTTCCTAGGCTGCCGCTTACAGGCATGCGCCACCATGCCCGACCCTATAGATGATTTCTTTAACAACCAATACTTAGCTAAATGTTAACAGTATAATTTCCCCTCTTCTTCAAATTATAGATACAGTAATACTTAAAAAGCTTTTTACTAAGAAAAATATTGAATGGTCTCACTTAATAGGGAAATGTAGGGAAATGGAAGGAAGGATCAGGAAAGAGAAAACTTGTAGGTAAACTTTAGGTAGATCTGCGCCATACAGCAGGGAGGTGGGGAGAGAAAAGGGTCAAAGCAAGAGAGAAGAACACAATGAACTATGGTAATGAATTAAGATAGTGAGTGGAGACATCCCATATTGTACAAAAATGAAGGGCAATGTAAGAAAATAATTAACAACAGAAGAGAAAGTCTTTTACTGTGAAATACTTTCAGACATGACACTGTCCCAGATTTGGCCAGTAACTGCCTTCTATGTCCTTTTTATTAGCATGTTTGTATCATTTTTGATACTAGCCTTACTTTCAATAGGTAATGTTTCAGATTCATCTTATTCTCCTCCCTTTCAACCCCAAGTCATTTCTTTATTAATTCCTTTTAATTAAGAAAACAAGATCTGAGTGTTAAGTGTGTTGATGGCTACTTGGGCATCACTGTTCCCAGGCTCTTTTCAGTGAAGTTAGGAAATTTTATATGCTGTGCCTTTGTCTTTGTGTGTATATGTATATATTCGTATCTTTTTATGTATGTTGAAGGTTGAGTTCACATTAATATCTCCAATTCCAGTACAGTATTAAAGTTCATTCTAGTTTTTTTTCATTTCCATGTATATGTATGCCTCCCTTTTCCAAGAATGAAAAACCTGGTACTCATCATCTGAAACATCAGTATGAATGTTTATTAACCCTCATTATGAAGATGTAGCATAACAAGAAATATTTGATTTTTGCTCTGACTTAAAGCTCCCAAATGAGATAGTGTAATTAAGTCACTCTTGGTTGGCTCCTAGAAGGGGGTTGGTCACCAGAAAGACCCAGGCAAGATCAGTCCTTCTCCTTCTCCAATCCTACTTCTGGGGAGTGGAAGAGGATCTGGAAATTGAGCTGATAAAAATGCCTAGTTATTTAATCACCCCTGCCTGTTTGATCTCTGTAAAACCCTTAAACAGTGGAGTTCAGGGAGCTGCTTGGGTATGCATAGTAAGGTGCTGGGAAAGCATGGAAGTTCCATGACTTTCCCATATCTTTATCTTACATGTTTCTTCCATTTGGCTGTTCCTGGATTCTATACTTGAGGATATACTGTTTAATTTCCTGAGTTCCTGAATTCTGTGAGCCACATTAGCAATTATTTGAGGAGGGGGGACTTGGTAATGAATCCCTGGTTCATAGTATATCACTCAGAATATGTGACAACTGGGGACACACAACTGTCCAGTGTCTGAAGTGAGGACATTTTTGTGACATTGAACTTCAACCAGTTAGGACTGTGCTAACTCCTGGTATTTAGTGCTAGAAATGAATTGAGAGACACCTGAGAACTGAGAAATAAGTGGTGTGAAACCACTACACATTTGGTATCAAAAGAATAAAGACAGTGCTGAGCAGCTAATCTTGTAATATCTCTAGGCTACTAGACTTCAGGTACCTTCCTTAATGCAACGGAGCTGCCATTCCTTTTTTTTCTTTATAGAATAACTTTCAAAAGTAATTTACTGTCTTTTTATTTTTATTCTCTCTGCTGCTGCTTTTGGGGACGTGGTGCAGCTTTTTTGTCTTAAAGAAAAATGGGTGACATCAACTGCCTGAATTTCCTTTGAATTGGTGAGGAAAAAAATTGCAATAATTGAGATGACTTTCCCCCTCACACTCACAATCATTCCTTATAAATACAGATAACTTCTGTGAGTCTTAATGTTAAATGCTTGTTTCCTAAGGTTATTCCTATGAAATGTGGCATTCAAATTGAGATGTGCAGTATATAAAATATGCACTGAATTTTGAATAAAATATGTGCTGGATTTAAAAAGTAGATTACATGTTAGAATGAGAATGGTTAGATATACTGAATAAATATATATTATCTTCATGTTTCTTTTCAGTTTTTTATATGTGGTCAATTGAAAATTTAAAATCTCATGTATATCATATTTCTTTTGACATCTGAGAGTAAAAGCTGATGCTGCAGTAAATTAAGTTTACCTACTTTTTTTTAAATTTTTATTTTTGCATATTTTACAATATATGATTGTATAACTGCTGATCCCCATGGGAATACCCCCCCCACACCACATGTCCCCTGGTCACTTTGTCCTTTCTTTTTGTTGTTTGTCCATGTTTAGCCCTTTAGACTTTTTTCTTTTCTTTTTTTTTCTGGATCCATTTCCTCATCCTTGGTGAGGGTGCAATTTCCCGGGACTTTGTAGAACGTGCTGTTTATCATTCCTGTACTGCTTTTGGAGCACCTTTGGCTTGTATGGTTGTTTCTTGTTGGGTCTCATCTCCACAGTTTGTGCCACATTTTGTTGCTCCTTCAGTCATGCTTCAGGTCTTTGACTTTGGGGTCATGACTGCCGTATGTTTCGGAAGAGCAGATCCTCGAAGGGACAGCCATCAGCTGATGGAGTTTACCTACTTTTTAAGAAATACTGTATCATCTGCCTTTTTGTGACTTCATTTGCACCCTTTACAAACCATAATTCTTTTGCCATTGCTGAACATAGAAATTTGAGTTTTTAAAAGTCTTTTTGATTTGTGCTGTTTTTAACACCTGGTTATTATGAAATTGGTATTCATTCCCTACAGTTTATCTTAACCTGTTGTTCAGCACCATGTGTGTATTAGAAATGATACTTACCGTCTCTTTTTTTTTTGTATTTTAATTATTGCCAAGATAGATTTCATTAGTTCTTACTGCAAATATCTTGAAATATTTGATATTTTTGTTTAATGCAGATAAACTGCTAATAGATGTTAATTTAGTGCTATAGTCCTATCTTGATAAAGAATCAATACATTTTTACTATTGAAACTTAGGAAATTAGAGGGAAAAGGAGAAATAAAAATCACCTGCAATAAGTCCCTTCATTCAGAGATTATAAACACTGCTACCATTTTTAACAGCTTAGTTTCTGTGTGGTTGATTTTTATTTTTGCAGTTATGAATATATTGTTACTGCATAACAAGTGTCATAAAAATTTTAAATTTTTAGATAAAACATAGCAAATCTTTATATAATGTAATCGTAGGTGGCATGATTTTATCTCATTGAAAAAATGTGTTAACAATTTTAATTGAAATTCTAGATTTTTTTTTTTTTTTTTTTTTTTTGGAGACTAGGTCTCGCTATTTTTGCCCATGAAACCGCAGGCTCACGTTGCCCGGGGTACCACAGACTCAAACAATCCCCAGCCTCAGCTTCCCAGGTAATTGGGATTACAGGCACGCACCACCACCCCCAGCTATTTGTTTTTTATGGGCTAGGTCTCACTATGTGCCCCTGGTGGAACTTGAACCAGGATCCCCTGGCCTTGGCAGTGGCTTCCTAGGCTGCCACCTACAGGCATGCACCACCATGCCCAGCCCTTGAAATTCTAGATTAAAAAAGCTAGTATTAAAACACTAATTGTTTTTGATCTTTTGTGTATGACATGCATTTGTGACATCAAATTCAAAATTAACATTTGGTCTCTAAGTTAAGAGTGCACAACAACTGAATTCCTGCTTGTATATGTATTTTACCTTTTAATTCTCAAGGAAATCACTGATGCATTTAATAAAGTAAAACAAAAGTTTAAAAACCACAGTTGATATATTGCAAAACTTGCAAAACTGATTTTTTATTTTCAAGCCTATTCAGGAATTTCAAGAATATTCATTCACTGCCTGTCATGATCTTTAGCTTCATCACAATATTTTAAATTAATAGTTTGTTTTTAGAACAGTATTACTGTGGTTGAGAAACTTGTAAAGGCCAAGTCTTAGGGATTTTAGTAATAGTACATTGAAAGTTCTTTCAGGAAATTTAGTTTTGCATATTGACTAAAAACTACAGGGGGAAAAAGGAAAAAGCCTTACTGTGCATTTCCAACTTCCTACTCACTCAAGACAATTTAAGTGTTCTTCTTATATTTAAATTTTCAATTAAGCCTAGTCTAGAGCATTTCAAAGATGTTTTGAAAATATAAGAACTTCTTAATGTTTTGAAAGGGAACTATTTCCTAGTGATGTTTTTCTACATCACTAAAAAGGAATGCTGATGTGTCATTTTGGAATATTTTCCTCTTGTCTCTTCCTTTATCTAAGAGTTTTATACTTTTTTGACAACTAATCTATATGCACCAGGTGTTTATCCCTCTCTGCCCTAGTAGAACTTACTGTGCTGGGATTCTAGGCTGATATGTAAAATTTTAGGTGTAATTTTATATCTTGATAATTTTATGATTTATGATGACATAAAAATTAATATAAACATTTTTAATAGCTGTGATACTTTCTGATGTGAATAAGCCATACTTTACCCCCAGTGTTGTTAGCTATTTTTTCCCTATGAATGCAATATACTTTTAGACACCATTTTCCATAAAGTTGTAGCTGTGATATACCTTTCTCCTGTTATGCTAAAATTTAGTCTGTTCTGTGTCCTCACCTAACTTAGTCAATTATTCCCCTGTGAAACCTCCTCCATTCAATTCTTAGGTAGTTTCATATAGTTGAGAAGTTAACTGGGAAAGGATTTTCCACTCTTCTACCTGCTCATTTATGTAAGTTTTACAGGTTCTGTTGAAGGCAAATTATGCAGACTCTTTTGCAGAATTTTCTAAAACAAAATTCTTACCATCATTGCTTCTCATTCACCCTCTACAAACTCTCTGTATTCCTTCTATCCCCTCCCTCTCTGATACATTTTAGCTGAACTCTCCTGTTTGGGAGTATTTAAACTGAATCCAGTTGAGATTGTTTTCTAATTGCTGGTTCTAAGATAACAGAAAGACCATGTGACTAGGACTTGTAATTGGGGAAAGGAATTTATTTATGGTCTTGTGAACAAAACAGGAATAAATACCTCAGATTTCACCATCTAAACTTCTTAGGATTAAATTCAGAAATGGAATCATTAGTTCTAAGGGCATAAATATTTTAAAACTTTCTGTGTATATATATTGTCAGATTGTTTCCCAAAAGATGTGTGCATATTTTTTCATGTATATATTTCCTTGCATATATTTTCAGTCACCTAAGTGAGAGTTCCTATTTTACTGCCCATTTAGCAGTTCTATTATTTTAAAAATTCTCTCATGCTTTATATTTTTTATTCAGAACTTTTTCCCATATGCTTGATAATGAATTGTATCTTTTGTCTTTTGGGTTATTTTGCTTGTTTTAAGGTACTTTTCTCCCCAGTTAATTTGCATACATTCTTCAAGTTGGCATGAATAATATTTTTTATATTTTTGGTAAACCTATTTCAATGCTGGGAATTGAATGTCAACAGTACAATATTTTTTTATTTGATGCTTTTTAAAGAGCAGTTATTAGGTTTACAGCAAAACTGAGAGGAAGGTACAGAGATTTCCTATAAACTTGCTGCTTCCACATATGTATAACCTCTCCCATTAGCCACATCACTTACATCATCATGTGGAAATTATTTTTTTCTAATTCATGGGTGAACCTGTGTTGACACATCATAATCACCCAAAGTTCGTAGTTTTCCTTCATATTCATTCTTGGTGGTTAGTAATCTATGGGTTTATGCAAATATATGACATACATCCTTCAATGTAATGCCATATCTGCTATACAGTGTCATGTCTTTGGTGCCCTAAAAGTCCTCTGTGCTCTGTCTGTTTACATCTCTCCCATCCTAACACTGGCAATCACTACATTTTTTTGCTGTTTACATAGTTTTGCCTTCTCCAGAATGTCATGTGATTGGATTCATATAGCATATGTATCCTCATTGACTTCTGTCAGTAATAGGTATTTAAGGTTCTTCTTTTGGTGACTTCATAACTCATTTCTTTCCTGTGCTGAAAAATCCATTATCCTAATATATCATTTTATTTATTCACCTACTAAAGAACAACTTGGATGCTTCCAAGCTTCAACAATTATGAATCTATGTGTAGATTTTTGTATAAACATAAGGTTTTGATTGTTTTGGTAAGTAATAAGGAGCATGATTGCTAGATTGTCTAGATCATTAGAAGAGTATACATTTAGTTTAGATCTGTCAGGCTGTGTTCCAGAGTAGCCACACCATTTTCACATTTCCTGTAGTAGCAAAGGAGAGTTCCTGTTGCTCCTTACTCTTATCAGCATTTGGTATTGTTGGTCATTTCATTCTTCTAATGAGTATATAGTAGTATAGCATTGTTTAATTTGCATTTCCCTAATGACCTATGAGATATCTTTTCATATGCTTATAAGCCATCTGTTACATCTTTGGTGAGGCCTAGTTTTAAAATCAAGTTGGTTTTTTTTTCTACTGTTGAGTTTTAAGAGTTCTTGGTGTATTTTGGAGTACAGTTCTTTATCTTATATATAGTTTACAGATATGTTCTCTCTGACTGTTTTACTACTTTTTTTTTTTTTTTTTTTTTAGGCTAGGTCTTGCTATTTTTGCCTGTGGAACCGCAGGCTCATGTTGCCCGGGGTACCACGGACTCAAGCAATCCCCAGCCTCAGCTTCCCAGGTAGCTGAGATTACAGGCTCGTGCCACCACACCAGCTACTTTTTTGGGACTAGGTCTCGCTGTGTTGCCCCCAGCGGGACTAGAACTGCTATCTCTAGTCCCAGCTGCTTCATAGGCTGAAACTTACGGGCACTAGCCACCTGTTGGGCTTTTTTTTACTTCTTTTGTATTCTCTTTGTTTTCTTCATTAGTGTTAGTAAGTGTTCCCTTTTAAGGTTGATACATAAGTTTCTGGTTTCTTCTTGGTCATTGTTGGTATTGAAAATGTGATTAGTCTTTGTGAGTGTATTTATGCGACAGTTATTAAGCTTCAAATTTTACTTTAATATACACAGATAAAGCTTTATATCAGCTTTGCACCTGCATTTAAAGTTACACTTTTGCTATTACATTAATGGTTTTTTCCTTATTTCTGTGCTCTTAGTATTAAGATAATAAATTAAGACTTTAGCTAATATGTGAGGTAAATAGCGCATGTAATAATAGTTTCTTGTGACACAACAGTACCTAATTCATTCATCTTTACATTTCTGTCTTAAGACAAGTTGGGTTTTAAATGACAGTTCCTTCTAGGGTTTAATGTGACACTGAATCTGCAGTTTGAAAAGAGAAAATGTGTTTTTGTGATTATGTTTAAGGAACTAAGGAGAGCATGTAGGGGATTTGGTACTACTTTTATGCAGTAGGCACTGTTTTACATGTATCTCACTTAATTCTTATGACACATAGAGATTACCTTTTATAGGTGAAAAGACTAAAAGGAAATAATTTGCCACTGTCACAGCTAGCAAAGGGTAGAAGTGGGAATTAAGCCCAGATCATTATTACTTCATCTTTTTCTCCTTTTCATTCTTGTTTTAAACATTAACTTGCTTCTCCTCAAACATTATGATTATGTTGTAGTGTACCCTAAAATAATTCACATGTAGGTTAGGCAGCCTATATATGAAAGAAAGATCAGTTTACAGATTTTCTATTTTCTGATGTTTGATGTTGTATTTTAAGTATATAAAGTTAAAGTTGGATTTCAGTGTGTTCTTCCTTTGTATGACATTTGTAACTGGACTGATGTGTTGGGGAGACAAGTTGTGTGGTTTTTAAGAATTTCCAAGAAGCAGTAAAGGAAAATAGGTATCTAAGTAAGAATGAAATGTAGAAAACGAATCATATAACTAATTGTTGACTAAAATGTTTATTAAAAACTATTTATACAAAGTAGTTAGGTGCTCAGTCAGAAATGTGGATGATAAAGGAGTAAATTAAATGACTTCTTGATTTGTTTTAACACTACTTTTCTATAATTTATTGAGAATTATGGGTATATATTGAACTTCCATGATGTGTTGTGTACTTTCAGTTAGAATTCTTACTGGATAAAGTTTCAGTCAGCATGTGTGCTTTATTTGTAATTTTTAAATTGTTGAGCAGTTATATTTTTGTCATGGAATTAGATATTGTTTAGTAACTTGCATAACTTAGGCCAAATTGTGGCTAAAATTTTGAGAGTTAGCGCTGGTCTTCCATGCTAGAAGTGTGTCATTCTTAAATAACTTGCTTTGGTCAGCTTTATAATGCTGATGAGAGAAAAAAAAATCCCTGATGTTGAAGAAAACAGTGCTATTTGAAGACCTGGTTTCCTTTATGTTTGTTGCTTAAAATCACAGTTTTCAGGAACCTATCCACAGATCTTACATGAGGACTTTAACTACTCGGTATTTCTGTATTTTGAGTTGGGGAGTATTTGAAAGAGAAACAGTGAAAAATGTGGTGTTTTAAAATGACAAGTGGTAAATATTTAATATCTGGGTTCCCTATAGTTGCTCAGTGAAATTAATATTACATAATAGCTGTTTTTAAAAACAATGTACCAAAAACTCAGGGAACTTTAGAATATTAGCTTTTCAAAAATTGACATTTTGTGTTCTGTTAAAATATGGAAGGATTTTACCTTTAAACTTAAACTTGAGTGATATTTAATTTTGAGTTGTAGTCGCAGGTATATAGGATTCAAGTCAAAAACTTTTGGCAGAGGATACCTAGTCAGTTACTTTAGGAAAATTTCAAGGCTCACAGCTGACTCAAGGTTTCTTAATGATTTCTAAAATTGTAATATTTTTGCCTAAGGAATTATCTTCCAACCTAAATGATTTCGCATCTTTCCTTATAGTTAGGGTTAAAATTTGTTTAAACTGTTTCCATTGGGAAACTAGAAATTGCTCTTGTCTTACAGTATTAGTGTTTAGATTTTTCATTCCCATGATTATGATTTGATACTTTAGATTTTAAAAACGCTAGAAAGGGTGCTAAAATTTGTATAGACTATATGCTAATGGTAAAATATTTTAATGAGAGATTAAATATATAAACTTTGAAAAGAATTAATGTAGTATGACTACTTGATTATTATACAAGATGAGTAGTTATCAAAAAGTAATTTGTGGAAATTCTAAGGGAACATTGTGATTGGGACTTGACATTATAAATGATATAATAGGAAAATATGGGACAGTAAATATACGGTTTAAAGAAATTAAGATAACCAATCTGGAAAAAACGAGATTTTAAGAAAAAAAACTACTGAGATTTTTTTATAACTCTAGAAAAACTTTAAAAAGTTCTGAGAAGTCTAGTAACCCAAGTCTGATTTCTCCCTGCTAACATGATAAACCCTCACAAGGTCAGGATGTGGTTCAAATTTTAAAGAGTTAAATGTTGTCAGAAAATTGGAAAATCTTGAATTTGAAGGAGTCAGCATTATTGGAGGGGTAAACAGTAATGGGAATATTGTCTGGATAATGAGAATTTTACTTACCTTACCACTCTAAAATGGAAAATGACAAGAGATTTCACTCCCAACTCCAAATTCAGGATAGCTGTTTTTCTATCAAAACCACCACAGATTATATATTTCTCCTCTTAATGAGTATCAGGTTATCTAACCGTTAAACAAGTTGAATCACAAGCTTATTGTCATTAAAGTTTAGAAATTAGTGAGCAAATTTTTGCGGCTTTATAGTGTGATTAAAAAATACACATACTTAATCTGTAAATTTCCTTCTCCCCCGTTTTAATGGGTAACAATGTTCAGAAATCAGAAGAAATAACTGCCATTCCAAATATTCAACAACTTTTTTATCTGGAATTCTGTTTGGTAATCATTAACAAAATTATTTAAGGGTGAACAATTAGTGTTCCTTACAGTAATAATTTGAGGCACCTCTTCTTGGATTCTTGGCACCTAATATTACAGCTTTAATACAGATATTAGGAGAGAGGATTTAGAAATAGATCCTTGCTTTTAAAATAAATCAGTGATAATCTGCCCCACCAGTATACTTACAATGTTTAATTTTTCTTAGTTTTGGGAGAGCAATCATCTTTGTTAGATTTCCATCATCCCATCTTTCTTTTTACTGAAAATGGGTTAAGTTTTTTTTTTTGTTGGGAGATAAGGGATGAAGAATCTTGTATATACTTCAGAGTGTGTAATGTTAATTTATACTGGTAAGTTATGCAACTCACAAAAACATATGATTTGATAGTTAGATTTTGTGGTATTCTACTTCTAAAATTTGTATAACGTGTAGAAATTTAGGAAATTTTCGGTTTGTTATGACCCCAGCCATGCATTTTCAAAGCAGTTTGTTGCATTCCTAAACTGTAGTGTATTGCATGCACTACTGAGCATAATGGGAAAAGAAAAGTGCCATAAAAAGCTAAGTACCAGGTAACTAGCTAGAAAAAGCTTTTAATGGGAGAGCTGGCATGCTCATTAATCTGGTAAAACAGTACTTGAGGAAATGGTTGCATGTGTTAAACTGCTCTTTTTTTTTGGGGGGGGGCGCTATTAGAAACTATAATAGGAAATTTTAAATTAGCACTTAAGTGCAGTGCAGATAACTTCTTTAAAGGGACTTTTCCTCAGCCTAATTTAGTGCAAAGAGAATTGGAATGGGAGACTTGGTTCTAAGGCTAACTATAGGAAAATGACCTTGGGTAGTATATTGTCTTATTAAAGTGAGTGTAGAATTACTTAAAGATCCTTTCAGATGTAGGCTATTGCCTTAAAATATGTTTATCTTCTTGAACAATCGAAAAAGGAGGAATTTTGCTTTGATTCAGTGATTTCATCTAATACGCCACGAACGCCACGAACTACCAAATGAATGCTAGATTTGCTATAGATAAATAACCTTAATTTCAAAGCTTTGTGACTGAGACCCAGTCTGAAAACACAGTTTACATTATTACCCACATATGCACATATAAAAAGACAAGTTTTATAACGTGCTTAAAAGTGAAAAAATGTATTGTACTATTACATTTTTTAAAAAGATTGTTATGTACCCACTCTTAGAAAAACCTTTCATTTATGGTATAAACTTGAAGGTAGATTTATTTACTAAACTAGTTAAATCAAGTAGTAAATTGTTGATAAATATTTGCTACAGAAAGAAAAAGATGACTGTATGAATTTTAGCTCCTGCTGTTGTTCATCCTAATACCAGCTTTGAGTACTGTGTTCATTCACAAGAAGGGACAAATGATGATTTTGTATAGTCGCTGAAGTTAGGTTAGGCACATGAAAAGTTTTACAGTTGTTGGTCTTCAAGGTGGAGAGTTTCATGATCTGTTAGTTTTATTTCTGCTTTTTATCTCCTATTACTAGTGGCTTTAAAATTAGTAGCTTTTTTTTGGATTTAAGTTTTTGAGAGGGATTTGTGGAGAACACAGATTTAATTTAACTTTAAGTAGGTTTTTGTTTTTGTGTTATCACAGTACATTTTTTAAAAACCTTAGTTATCAATCTTCTATTTCTATCAGATTCCTTTACCAATCTCCACCTCCACTGAGTTCTTATGGGACTTGTGGCTTCTTGATGAAAGAATTAAAAAGATTTTTTTTCTGGCAATGTCACTTAATATTTGTGTGACCCTGTATAATTGATACTCCCTTAACTAGATATCCCATACTCTCTTAAGTTCTAAGTCCTTTTTATCATCTGAAAATGATAGTTTTATGTACTTGACTAGATTTTAAATAACAAATAACCAAAAAGTGTAGCACACTCTGAGTTCTTTTGAAATTTTACCTATTTGTAAGTTTTGTTAGACTTTACTTTGGAAATTAAGTTAAATTTGTTTTTTGTGGTTTTTTTTAAGACTAGGTCTCGCTGTTTTTGCCTGTGAGAGAGACTGCAGGCTCACATTGCCCAGGGTACCACAGACTCAAGCAGTCCCCAGCCGCAGCTTCCCAGGTAGCTGGGATTACAGGCGTGCACCACCAAGCCCAGCTATTTTTTTGAGACTAGGTCTCACTTCGTGCCCCCAGGGGGGCTCGAACCGAGATCTCTGGCCCTGGCCATGGCTTCCTAGGCTGCCACCTACAGGCATGCACCACCATGACCGCCGTTCTGAGGTTTTCTTTTAAAGTGATGTTTAAAATTCATGACCTACTATTTCATTGAGGCTTGAATCTGAATTCTTAAAGAAAATACTGTAGAAGTTACATAGCTGACTAATATAGCAAGTCTGTAGCGGTGCCTTATGTTTCTGCTATTTACCTTCTCATTCAGTTTTGCTTAAGCACTCCCTACATACTATGTTCTCATCCCTATTTTATAGATGAGAAAATCCTGATGGGTTGTCTCTAAAGCTGGGGATTGTGCTCAGTTTCAAGTTGAAGAAAATGTGTTTACTAAAGGTTTCGATTAGTAGAGGTTAATACTTGCTCATTGTATATACACTTTGAAAGAGCTAAGCACCACCTGTTTTCACCATTCAGAAATATTTTAGTGAATTTTCATTAATATGTGTATGGGTAGATTTTTCTTATGGCTGTGTTTACTTTTGCCTTTTGTGTGATAAGAATGTCTTGTTTTATAATGTAATTTAACTTTAAACATAAATATTTGGTTATGATCATTTCTCATTTTTGTTTTTGATAATAGTTTTATTGAAGTATAATTAAATACAATGAACTGTAGCCATTTGAATTGTATGTAGATAATGTTTTAACAAATTTGTAAAACTTAAAATAATGAATATGATTCATTACCATCACCTATAAAAAAGTGCTTTGACTCTTTAAACTCAGTATAATTATTTAAAAATAGTAGCCTTGTGGTATATAACTTTTATGGTTGAGTAGTATTTCATTGAAGAATTTAACGGTTTATTTATACATTTACTTGTTGATGGATTCTTGGATTTTTCTAGTTTTTACTATTTCAGATAAAACTTGTATGAATTATTTGTGTACAGGTCATAGTATGGATGTGTGCTTTCATTTTTCTTAAGTAAATACTGTGAGTGGAAAGGTAGAATCATGTTAGGTATGCACATAGTATTTCAAGATACTGCCAAAACAGTTTCCTAAAATGTACCATTTTATATTTCTGCATGTGGTGTATAAGAGCCAGTGATATACAGCCTCACTGACACAAGATATGGATAGTCTTTAAATATTGGATACGCTAATGGATGGTTTGTGGTACGTCATTGCATTTTTAATTTGCATTTTTCTAATAACTAGTGCAGTTTAGTATTTTTTCATGCATTTGCTTCCCATCAGTATCTGCTGAAAAAGTCTTTAATATCTGTTCAACAACTATTTAAAAAAATCACTGTGTTTTATTGTTGCGTTTCAGAAACTCTATTCTGGATACAAGTCCTCTAACAAGATGTACAATTTTAGGCCGGGCACAGTGGCTCCTGCTTGTAAGCTTCAGCCTATGAAGCGGCAGGGGCTAGGGATCGCGGTTCGAGTCCCGCCTGGGGCCCGTAGTGAGACCTAGTTCCAAAAAATAGCTGGGTGTGGTGGCACATGCCTGTAATCCCAGCTACCTAGGAAGCTGAGGCTGGGGATTGCTTGAGTCTGTGGTACCCTGGGCAACAAGAGCCTGCAG